>JBBNEX010000172.1:0-48958 GCA_038021265.1 Cyprinella venusta
TGGATATCTCGGCTCTGGAAGGGTCTAGAGCCTCCATTTTTGCGCGCTGGTCGAAGTCTCGTGGCCCTCTGTCAGAATCCAGAGTTTCAAGAAAATCGGAGGGGGTCAAAATTTCGGCCAAAAAAAAAAATGACAGTGTTACCCCTTATGTTTTTTTTCAGGTCCAAATTTTGACCTTCGATATCTCGGCTCTGGAAGGGTCTAGAGCCTCCATTTTTGCGCGCTGGTCGAAGTCTTTTGGCCCTCTTTCAGAATCCAGAGTTTCAAGAAAATCGGAGGGGGTCAAAATTTCGGCCAAAAAAAAAAAAATGACAGTGTTACCCCTTATGTTTTTTTTTCAGGTCCAAATTTTGACCTTCGATATCTCGGCTCTGGAAGGGTCTAGAGCCTCCATTTTTGCGCGCTGGTCGAAGTCTCGTGGCCCTCTGTCAGAATCCAGAGTTTCAAGAAAATCGGAGGGGGTCAAAATTTCGGCCAAAAAAAAAAATGACAGTGTTACCAACCCTTATGTTTTTTTTTCAGGTCCAAATTTTGACCTTCGATATCTCGGCTCTGGAAGGGTCTAGAGCCTCCATTTTTGCGCGCTGGTCGAAGTCTCGTGGCCCTCTGTCAGAATCCAGAGTTTCAAGAAAATCGGAGGGGGTCAAAATTTCGGCCAAAAAAAAAAATGACAGTGTTACCCCTTATGTTTTTTTTTCAGGTCCAAATTTTGACCTTCGATATCTCGGCTCTGGAAGGGTCTAGAGCCTCCATTTTTGCGCGCTGGTCGAAGTCTCGTGGCCCTCTGTCAGAATCCAGAGTTTCAAGAAAATCGGAGGGGGTCAAAATTTCGGCCAAAAAAAAAAAATGACAGTGTTACCCCTTATGTTTTTTTTTTTCAGGTCCAAATTTTGACCTTCGATATCTCGGCTCTGGAAGAGTCTAGAGCCTCCATTTTTGCGCGCTGGTCGAAGTCTCGTGGCCCTCTGTCAGAATCCCGAGTTTCAAGAAAATCGGAGGGGGTCAAAATTTCGGCCAAAAAAAAAAAAATGACAGTGTTACCCCTTATGTTTTTTTTTTCAGGTCCAAATTTTGACCTTCGATATCTCGGCTCTGGAAGGGTCTAGAGCCTCCATTTTTGCGCGCTGGTCGAAGTCTCGTGGCCCTCTGTCAGAATCCAGAGTTTCAAGAAAATCGGAGGGGGTCAAAATTTCGGCCAAAAAAAAAATGACAGTGTTACCCCTTATGTTTTTTTTTCAGGTCCAAATTTTGACCTTCGATATCTCGGCTCTGGAAGGGTCTAGAGCCTCCATTTTTGCGCGCTGGTCGAAGTCTCGTGGCCCTCTGTCAGAATCCAGAGTTTCAAGAAAATCGGAGGGGGTCAAAATTTCGGCCAAAAAAAAAATGACAGTGTTACCCCTTATGTTTTTTTTTTCAGGTCCAAATTTTGACCTTCGATATCTCGGCTCTGGAAGGGTCTAGAGCCTCCATTTTTGCGCGCTGGTCGAAGTCTCGTGGCCCTCTGTCAGAATCCAGAGTTTCAAGAAAATCGGAGGGGGTCAAAATTTCGGCCAAAAAAAAAAATGACAGTGTTACCCCTTATGTTTTTTTTTTCAGGTCCAAATTTTGACCTTCGATATCTCGGCTCTGGAAGGGTCTAGAGCCTCCATTTTTGCGCGCTGGTCGAAGTCTCGTGGCCCTCTGTCAGAATCCAGAGTTTCAAGAAAATCGGAGGGGGTCAAAATTTCGGCCAAAAAAAAAAATGACAGTGTTACCCCTTATGTTTTTTTTTTCAGGTACAAATTTTGACCTTCGATATCTCGGCTCTGGAAGGGTCTAGAGCCTCCATTTTTGCGCGCTGGTCGAAGTCTCGTGGCCCTCTGTCAGAATCCAGAGTTTCAAGAAAATCGGAGGGGGTCAAAATTTCGGCCAAAAAAAAAAATGACAGTGTTACCCCTTATGTTTTTTTTTTCAGGTCCAAATTTTGACCTTCGATATCTCGGCTCTGGAAGGGTCTAGAGCCTCCATTTTTGCGCGCTGGTCGAAGTCTCGTGGCCCTCTGTCAGAATCCAGAGTTTCAAGAAAATCGGAGGGGGTCAAAATTTCGGCCAAAAAAAAAATGACAGTGTTACCCCTTATGTTTTTTTTTTCAGGTCCAAATTTTGACCTTCGATATCTCGGCTCTGGAAGGGTCTAGAGCCTCCATTTTTGCGCGCTGGTCGAAGTCTCGTGGCCCTCTGTCAGAATCCAGAGTTTCAAGAAAATCGGAGGGGGTCAAAATTTCGGCCAAAAAAAAAAATGACAGTGTTACCCCTTATGTTTTTTTTTTCAGGTCCAAATTTTGACCTTCGATATCTCGGCTCTGGAAGGGTCTAGAGCCTCCATTTTTGCGCGCTGGTCGAAGTCTCGTGGCCCTCTGTCAGAATCCAGAGTTTCAAGAAAATCGGAGGGGTCAAAATTTCGGCCAAAAAAAAAAAATGACAGTGTTACCCCTTATGTTTTTTTTTTCAGGTCCATATTTTGACCTTCCGATATCTCGGCTCTGGAAGGGTCTAGAGCCTCCATTTTTGCGCGCTGGTCGAAGTCTCGTGGCCCTCTGTCAGAATCCAGAGTTTCAAGAAAATCGGAGGGGGTCAAAATTTCGGCCAAAAAAAAAAATGACAGTGTTACCCCTTATGTTTTTTTTTTCAGGTCCAAATTTTGACCTTCGATATCTCGGCTCTGGAAGGGTCTAGAGCCTCCATTTTTGCGCGCTGGTCGAAGTCTCGTGGCCCTCTGTCAGAATCCAGAGTTTCAAGAAAATCGGAGGGGGTCAAAATTTCGGCCAAAAAAAAAAATGACAGTGTTACCCCTTATGTTTTTTTTTTCAGGTCCAAATTTTGACCTTCGATATCTCGGCTCTGGAAGGGTCTAGAGCCTCCATTTTTGCGCGCTGGTCGAAGTCTCGTGGCCCTCTGTCAGAATCCAGAGTTTCAAGAAAATCGGAGGGGGTCAAAATTTCGGCCAAAAAAAAAAATGACAGTGTTACCCCTTATGTTTTTTTTTCAGGTCCAAATTTGACCTTCGATATCTCGGCTCTGGAAGGGTCTAGAGCCTCCATTTTTGCGCGCTGGTCGAAGTCTCGTGGCCCTCTGTCAGAATCCAGAGTTTCAAGAAAATCGGAGGGGGTCAAAATTTCGGCCAAAAAAAAAAATGACAGTGTTACCCCTTATGTTTTTTTTTCAGGTCCAATTTTGACCTTCGATATCTCGGCTCTGGAAGGGTCTAGAGCCTCCATTTTTGCGCGCTGGTCGAAGTCTCGTGGCCCTCTGTCAGAATCCAGAGTTTCAAGAAAATCGGAGGGGGTCAAAATTTCGGCCAAAAAAAAAAAATGACAGTGTTACCCCTTATGTTTTTTTTTCAGGTCCAAATTTTGACCTTCGATATCTCGGCTCTGGAAGGGTCTAGAGCCTCCATTTTTGCGCGCTGGTCGAAGTCTCGTGGCCCTCTGTCAGAATCCAGAGTTTCAAGAAAATCGGAGGGGGTCAAAATTTCGGCCAAAAAAAAAAAAAATGACAGTGTTACCCCTTATGTTTTTTTTTCAGGTCCAAATTTTGACCTTCGATATCTCGGCTCTGGAAGGGTCTAGAGCCTCCATTTTTGCGCGCTGGTCGAAGTCTCGTGGCCCTCTGTCAGAATCCAGAGTTTCAAGAAAATCGGAGGGGGTCAAAATTTCGGCCAAAAAAAAAAAAATGACAGTGTTACCCCTTATGTTTTTTTTTCAGGTCCAAATTTGACCTTCCATATCTCGGCTCTGGAAGGGTCTAGAGCCTCCATTTTTGCGCGCTGGTCGAAGTCTCGTGGCCCTCTGTCAGAATCCAGAGTTTCAAGAAAATCGGAGGGGGTCAAAATTTCGGCCAAAAAAAAAAAATGACAGTGTTACCCCTTATGTTTTTTTTTCAGGTCCAAATTTTGACCTTCGATATCTCGGCTCTGGAAGGGTCTAGAGCCTCCATTTTTGCGCGCTGGTCGAAGTCTCGTGGCCCTCTGTCAGAATCCAGAGTTTCAAGAAAATCGGAGGGGGTCAAAATTTCGGCCAAAAAAAAAAATGACAGTGTTACCCCTTATGTTTTTTTTTCAGGTCCAAATTTTGACCTTCGATATCTCGGCTCTGGAAGGGTCTAGAGCCTCCATTTTTGCGCGCTGGTCGAAGTCTCGTGGCCCTCTGTCAGAATCCAGAGTTTCAAGAAAATCGGAGGGGGTCAAAATTTCGGCCAAAAAAAAAATGACAGTGTTACCCCTTATGTTTTTTTTTCAGGTCAAATTTTGACCTTCGATATCTCGGCTCTGGAAGGGTCTAGAGCCTCCATTTTTGCGCGCTGGGTCGAAGTCTCGTGGCCCTCTGTCAGAATCCAGAGTTTCAAGAAAATCGGAGGGGGTCAAAATTTCGGCCAAAAAAAAAAATGACAGTGTTACCCCTTATGTTTTTTTTTCAGGTCCAAATTTTGACCTTCGATATCTCGGCTCTGGAAGGGTCTAGAGCCTCCATTTTTGCGCGCTGGTCGAAGTCTCGTGGCCCTCTGTCAGAATCCAGAGTTTCAAGAAAATCGGAGGGGGTCAAAATTTCGGCCAAAAAAAAAAATGACAGTGTTACCCCTTATGTTTTTTTTTTCAGGTCCAAATTTTGACCTTCGATATCTCGGCTCTGGAAGGGTCTAGAGCCTCCATTTTTGCGCGCTGGTCGAAGTCTCGTGGCCCTCTGTCAGAATCCAGAGTTTCAAGAAAATCGGAGGGGCTCAAAATTTCGGCCAAAAAAAAAAATGACAGTGTTACCCCTTATGTTTTTTTTTCAGGTCCAAATTTTGACCTTCGATATCTCGGCTCTGGAAGGTCTAGAGCCTCCATTTTTGCGCGCTGGTCGAAGTCTCGTGGCCCTCTGTCAGAATCCAGAGTTTCAAGAAAATCGGAGGGGTCAAAATTTCGGCCAAAAAAAAAATGACAGTGTTACCCCTTATGTTTTTTTTTCAGGTCCAAATTTTGACCTTCGATATCTCGGCTCTGGAAGGGTCTAGAGCCTCCATTTTTGCGCGCTGGTCGAAGTCTCGTGGCCCTCTGTCAGAATCCAGAGTTTCAAGAAAATCGGAGGGGGTCAAAATTTCGGCCAAAAAAAAAAATGACAGTGTTACCCCTTATGTTTTTTTTTCAGGTCCAAATTTTGACCTTCGATATCTCGGCTCTGGAAGGGTCTAGAGCCTCCATTTTTGCGCGCTGGTCGAAGTCTCGTGGCCCTCTGTCAGAATCCAGAGTTTCAAGAAAATCGGAGGGGGTCAAAATTTCGGCCAAAAAAAAAATGACAGTGTTACCCCTTATGTTTTTTTTTCAGGTCCAAATTTTGACCTTCGATATCTCGGCTCTGGAAGGGTCTAGAGCCTCCATTTTTGCGCGCTGGTCGAAGTCTCGTGGCCCTCTGTCAGAATCCAGAGTTTCAAGAAAATCGGAGGGGGTCAAAATTTCGGCCAAAAAAAAAATGACAGTGTTACCCCTTATGTTTTTTTTTTTCAGGTCCAAATTTTGACCTTCGATATCTCGGCTCTGGAAGGGTCTAGAGCCTCCATTTTTGCGCGCTGGTCGAAGTCTCGTGGCCCTCTGTCAGAATCCAGAGTTTCAAGAAAATCGGAGGGGGTCAAAATTTCGGCCAAAAAAAAAAAATGACAGTGTTACCCCTTATGTTTTTTTTTTCAGGTCCAAATTTTGACCTTCGATATCTCGGCTCTGGAAGGGTCTAGAGCCTCCATTTTTGCGCGCTGGTCGAAGTCTCGTGGCCCTCTGTCAGAATCCAGAGTTTCAAGAAAATCGGAGGGGGTCAAAATTTCGGCCAAAAAAAAAAAATGACAGTGTTACCCCTTATGTTTTTTTTTCAGGTCCAAATTTTGACCTTCGATATCTCGGCTCTGGAAGGGTCTAGAGCCTCCATTTTTGCGCGCTGGTCGAAGTCTCGTGGCCCTCTGTCAGAATCCAGAGTTTCAAGAAAATCGGAGGGGGTCAAAATTCGGCCAAAAAAAAAAAATGACAGTGTTACCCCTTATGTTTTTTTTTTCAGGTCCAAATTTTGACCTTCGATATCTCGGCTCTGGAAGGGTCTAGAGCCTCCATTTTTGCGCGCTGGTCGAAGTCTCGTGGCCCTCTGTCAGAATCCAGAGTTTCAAGAAAATCGGAGGGGGTCAAAATTTCGGCCAAAAAAAAAAATGACAGTGTTACCCCTTATGTTTTTTTTTCAGGTCCAAATTTTGACCTTCGATATCTCGGCTCTGGAAGGGTCTAGAGCCTCCATTTTTGCGCGCTGGTCGAAGTCTCGTGGCCCTCTGTCAGAATCCAGAGTTTCAAGAAAATCGGAGGGGGTCAAAATTTCGGCCAACAAAAAAAATGACAGTGTTACCCCTTATGTTTTTTTTTTCAGGTCCAAATTTTGACCTTCGATATCTCGGCTCTGGAAGGGTCTAGAGCCTCCATTTTTGCGCGCTGGTCGAAGTCTCGTGGCCCTCTGTCAGAATCCAGAGTTTCAAGAAAATCGGAGGGGTCAAAATTTCGGCCAAAAAAAAAAAAATGACAGTGTTACCCCTTATGTTTTTTTTTTCAGGTCCAAATTTTGACCTTCGATATCTCGGCTCTGGAAGGGTCTAGAGCCTCCATTGTTGCGCGCTGGTCGAAGTCTCGTGGCCCTCTGTCAGAATCCAGAGTTTCAAGAAAATCGGAGGGGGTCAAAATTTCGGCCAAAAAAAAAAATGACAGTGTTACCCCTTATGTTTTTTTTTTCAGGTCCAAATTTTGACCTTCGATATCTCGGCTCTGGAAGGGTCTAGAGCCTCCATTTTTGCGCGCTGGTCGAAGTCTCGTGGCCCTCTGTCAGAATCCAGAGTTTCAAGAAAATCGGAGGGGGTCAAAATTTCGGCCAAAAAAAAAAATGACAGTGTTACCCCTTATGTTTTTTTTTTCAGGTCCAAATTTTGACCTTCGATATCTCGGCTCTGGAAGGGTCTAGAGCCTCCATTTTTGCGCGCTGGTCGAAGTCTCGTGGCCCTCTGTCAGAATCCAGAGTTTCAAGAAAATCGGAGGGGGTCAAAATTTCGGCCAAAAAAAAAAATGACAGTGTTACCCCTTATGTTTTTTTTTTCAGGTCCAAATTTTGACCTTCGATATCTCGGCTCTGGAAGGGTCTAGAGCCTCCATTTTTGCGCGCTGGTCGAAGTCTCGTGGCCCTCTGTCAGAATCCAGAGTTTCAAGAAAATCGGAGGGGGTCAAAATTTCGGCCAAAAAAAAAAAATGACAGTGTTACCCCTTATGTTTTTTTTTTCAGGTCCAAATTTTGACCTTCGATATCTCGGCTCTGGAAGGGTCTAGAGCCTCCATTTTTGCGCGCTGGTCGAAGTCTCGTGGCCCTCTGTCAGAATCCAGAGTTTCAAGAAAATCGGAGGGGGTCAAAATTTCGGCCAAAAAAAAAAATGACAGTGTTACCCCTTATGTTTTTTTTTTCAGGTCCAAATTTTGACCTTCGATATCTCGGCTCTGGAAGGGTCTAGAGCCTCCATTTTTGCGCGCTGGTCGAAGTCTCGTGGCCCTCTGTCAGAATCCAGAGTTTCAAGAAAATCGGAGGGGGTCAAAATTTCGGCCAAAAAAAAAATGACAGTGTTACCCCTTATGTTTTTTTTTCAGGTCCAAATTTTGACCTTCGATATCTCGGCTCTGGAAGGGTCTAGAGCCTCCATTTTTGCGCGCTGGTCGAAGTCTCGTGGCCCTCTGTCAGAATCCAGAGTTTCAAGAAAATCGAGAGGGGGTCAAAATTTCGGCCAAAAAAAAAAATGACAGTGTTACCCCTTATGTTTTTTTTTTCAGGTCCAAATTTTGACCTTCGATATCTCGGCTCTGGAAGGGTCTAGAGCCTCCATTTTTGCGCGCTGGTCGAAGTCTTCGTGGCCCTCTGTCAGAATCCAGAGTTTCAAGAAAATCGGAGGGGGTCAAAATTTCGGCCAAAAAAAAAAAAATGACAGTGTTACCCCTTATGTTTTTTTTTCAGGTCCAAATTTTGACCTTCGATATCTCGGCTCTGGAAGGGTCTAGAGCCTCGATTTTTGCGCGCTGGTCGAAGTCTCGTGGCCCTCTGTCAGAATCCAGAGTTTCAAGAAAATCGGAGGGGGTCAAAATTTCGGCCAACAAAAAAAATGACAGTGTTACCCCTTATGTTTTTTTTTTCAGGTCCAAATTTTGACCTTCGATATCTCGGCTCTGGAAGGGTCTAGAGCCTCCATTTTTGCGCGCTGGTCGAAGTCTCGTGGCCCTCTGTCAGAATCCAGAGTTTCAAGAAAATCGGAGGGGGTCAAAATTTCGGCCAAAAAAAAAAAATGACAGTGTTACCCCTTATGTTTTTTTTTCAGGTCCAAATTTTGACCTTCGATATCTCGGCTCTGGAAGGGTCTAGAGCCTCCATTTTTGCGCGGTGGTCGAAGTCTCGTGGCCCTCTGTCAGAATCCAGAGTTTCAAGAAAATCGGAGGGGGTCAAAATTTCGGCCAAAAAAAAAATGACAGTGTTACCCCTTATGTTTTTTTTCAGGTCCAAATTTTGACCTTCGATATCTCGGCTCTGGAAGGGTCTAGAGCCTCCATTTTTGCGCGCTGGTCGAAGTCTCGTGACCCTCTGTCAGAATCCAGAGTTTCAAGAAAATCGGAGGGGGTCAAAATTTCGGCCAAAAAAAAAAAAATGACAGTGTTACCCCTTATGTTTTTTTTTTCAGGTCCAAATTTTGACCTTCGATATCTCGGCTCTGGAAGGGTCTAGAGCCTCCATTTTTGCGCGCTGGTCGAAGTCTCGTGGCCCTCTTTCAGAATCCAGAGTTTCAAGAAAATCGGAGGGGGTCAAAATTTCGGCCAAAAAAAAAAAATGACAGTGTTACCCCTTATGTTTTTTTTTCAGGTCCAAATTTTGACCTTCGATATCTCGGCTCTGGAAGGGTCTAGAGCCTCCATTTTTGCGCGCTGGTCGAAGTCTCGTGGCCCTCTGTCAGAATCCAGAGTTTCAAGAAAATCGGAGGGGGTCAAAATTTCGGCCAAAATAAAAAAAATGACAGTGTTACCCCTTATGTTTTTTTTTTCAGGTCCAAATTTTGACCTTCGATATCTCGGCTCTGGAAGGGTCTAGAGCCTCCATTTTTGCGCGCTGGTCGAAGTCTCGTGGCCCTCTGTCAGAATCCAGAGTTTCAAGAAAATCGGAGGGGGTCAAAATTTCGGCCAAAAAAAAATGACAGTGTTACCCCTTATGTTTTTTTTTTCAGGTCCAAATTTTGACCTTCGATATCTCGGCTCTGGAAGGGTCTAGAGCCTCCATTTTTGCGCGCTGGTCGAAGTCTCGTAGCCCTCTGTCAGAATCCAGAGTTTCAAGAAAATCGGAGGGGGTCATAATTTCGGCCAAAAAAAAAAAAATGACAGTGTTACCCCTTATGTTTTTTTTTTCAGGTCCAAATTTTGACCTTCAAAATCTCGGCTCTGGAAGGGTCTAGAGCCTCCATTTTTGCGCGCTGGTCGAAGTCTCGTGGCCCTCTGTCAGAATCCAGAGTTTCAAGAAAATCGGAGGGGGTCAAAATTTCGGCCAAAAAAAAAAAAATGACAGTGTTACCCCTTATGTTTTTTTTTCAGGTCCAAATTTTGACCTTCGATATCTCGGCTCTGGAAGGGTCTAGAGCCTCGATTTTTGCGCGCTGGTCGAAGTCTCGTGGCCCTCTGTCAGAATCCAGAGTTTCAAGAAAATCGGAGGGGGTCAAAATTTCGGCCAAAAAAAAAAATGACAGTGTTACCCCTTATGTTTTTTTTTCAGGTCCAAATTTTGACCTTCGATATCTCGGCTCTGGAAGGGTCTAGAGCCTCCATTTTTGCGCGCTGGTCGAAGTCTCGTGGCCCTCTGTCAGAATCCAGAGTTTCAAGAAAATCGGAGGGGGTCAAAATTTCGGCCAAAAAAAAAAATGACAGTGTTACCCCTTATGTTTTTTTTCAGGTCCAAATTTTGACCTTCGATATCTCGGCTCTGGAAGGGTCTAGAGCCTCCATTTTTGCGCGCTGGTCGAAGTCTCGTGGCCCTCTGTCAGAATCCAGAGTTTCAAGAAAATCGGAGGGGGTCAAAATTTCGGCCAAAAAAAAAAATGACAGTGTTACCCCTTATGTTTTTTTTTTCAGGTCCAAATTTTGACCTTCGATATCTCGGCTCTGGAAGGGTCTAGAGCCTCCATTTTTGCGCGCTGGTCGAAGTCTCGTGGCCCTCTGTCAGAATCCAGAGTTTCAAGAAAATCGGGGGGGTCAAAATTTCGGCCAAAAAAAAAAAAAATGACAGTGTTACCCCTTATGTTTTTTTTTTCAGGTCCAAATTTTGACCTTCGATATCTCGGCTCTGGAAGGGTCTAGAGCCTCCATTTTTGCGCGCTGGTCGAAGTCTCGTGGCCCTCTGTCAGAATCCAGAGTTTCAAGAAAATCGGAGGGGGTCAAAATTTCGGCCAAAAAAAAAAAAATGACAGTGTTACCCCTTATGTTTTTTTTTTCAGGTCCAAATTTTGACCTTCGATATCTCGGCTCTGGAAGGGTCTAGAGCCTCCATTTTTGCGCGCTGGTCGAAGTCTCGTGGCCCTCTGTCAGAATCCAGAGTTTCAAGAAAATCGGAGGGGGTCAAAATTTCGGCCAAAAAAAAAAAAGACAGTGTTACCCCTTATGTTTTTTTTTTCAGGTCCAAATTTTGACCTTCGATATCTCGGCTCTGGAAGGGTCTAGAGCCTCCATTTTTGCGCGCTGGTCGAAGTCTCGTGGCCCTCTGTCAGAATCCAGAGTTTCAAGAAAATCGGAGGGGGTCATAATTTCGGCCAAAAAAAAAATGACAGTGTTACCCCTTATGTTTTTTTTTTCAGGTCCAAATTTTGACCTTCGATATCTCGGCTCTGGAAGGGTCTAGAGCCTCCATTTTTGCGCGCTGGTCGAAGTCTCGTGGCCCTCTGTCAGAATCCAGAGTTTCAAGAAAATCGGAGGGGGTCAAAATTTCGGCCAAAAAAAAAAAATGACAGTGTTACCCCTTATGTTTTTTTTTTCAGGTCCAAATTTTGACCTTCGATATCTCGGCTCTGGAAGGGTCTAGAGCCTCCATTTTTGCGCGCTGGTCGAAGTCTCGTGGCCCTCTGTCAGAATCCAGAGTTTCAAGAAAATCGGAGGGGGTCAAAATTTCGGCCAAAAAAAAAATGACAGTGTTACCCCTTATGTTTTTTTTTTCAGGTCCAAATTTTGACCTTCGATATCTCGGCTCTGGAAGGGTCTAGAGCCTCCATTTTTGCGCGCTGGTCGAAGTCTCGTGGCCCTCTGTCAGAATCCAGAGTTTCAAGAAAATCGGAGGGGCTCAAAATTTCGGCCAAAAAAAAAATGACAGTGTTACCCCTTATGTTTTTTTTTTCAGGTCCAAATTTTGACCTTCGATATCTCGGCTCTGGAAAGGTCTAGAGCCTCCATTTTTGCGCGCTGGTCGAAGTCTCGTGGCCCTCTGTCAGAATCCAGAGTTTCAAGAAAATCGGAGGGGGTCAAAATTTCGGCCAAAAAAAAAAATGACAGTGTTACCCCTTATGTTTTTTTTTCAGGTCCAAATTTTGACCTTCGATATCTCGGCTCTGGAAGGGTCTAGAGCCTCCATTTTTGCGCGCTGGTCGAAGTCTCGTGGCCCTCTGTCAGAATCCAGAGTTTCAAGAAAATCGGAGGGGGTCAAAATTTCGGCCAAAAAAAAAATGACAGTGTTACCCCTTATGTTTTTTTTTTCAGGTCCAAATTTTGACCTTCGATATCTCGGCTCTGGAAGGGTCTAGAGCCTCCATTTTTGCGCGCTGGTCGAAGTCTCGTGGCCCTCTGTCAGAATCCAGAGTTTCAAGAAAATCGGAGGGGGTCAAAATTTCGGCCAAAAAAAAAATGACAGTGTTACCCCTTATGTTTTTTTTTCAGGTACAAATTTTGACCTTCGATATCTCGGCTCTGGAAGGGTCTAGAGCCTCCATTTTTGCGCGCTGGTCGAAGTCTCGTGGCCCTCTGTCAGAATCCAGAGTTTCAAGAAAATCGGAGGGGGTCAAAATTTCGGCCAAAAAAAAAATGACAGTGTTACCCCTTATGTTTTTTTTTTCAGGTCCAAATTTTGATCTTCGATATCTCGGCTCTGGAAGGGTCTAGAGCCTCCATTTTTGCGCGGTGGTCGAAGTCTCGTGGCCCTCTGTCAGAATCCAGAGTTTCAAGAAAATCGGAGGGGGTCAAAATTTCGGCCAAAAAAAAAATGACAGTGTTACCCCTTATGTTTTTTTTTCAGGTCCAAATTTTGACCTTCGATATCTCGGCTCTGGAAGGGTCTAGAGCCTCCATTTTTGCGCGCTGGTCGAAGTCTCGTGGCCCTCTGTCAGAATCCAGAGTTTCAAGAAAATCGGAGGGGGTCAAAATTTCGGCCAAAAAAAAAAAAATGACAGTGTTACCCCTTATGTTTTTTTTTTTCAGGTCCAAATTTTGACCTTCGATATCTCGGCTCTGGAAGGGTCTAGAGCCTCCATTTTTGCGCGCTGGTCGAAGTCTCGTGGCCCTCTGTCAGAATCCAGAGTTTCAAGAAAATCGGAGGGGGTCAAAATTTCGGCCAAAAAAAAAAAATGACAGTGTTACCCCTTATGTTTTTTTTTTCAGGTCCAAATTTTGACCTTCGATATCTCGGCTCTGGAAGGGTCTAGAGCCTCCATTTTTGCGCGCTGGTCGAAGTCTCGTGGCCCTCTGTCAGAATCCAGAGTTTCAAGAAAATCGGAGGGGGTCAAAATTTCGGCCAAAAAAATAAATGACAGTGTTACCCCTTATGTTTTTTTTTTCAGGTCCAAATTTTGACCTTCGATATCTCGGCTCTGGAAGGGTCTAGAGCCTCCATTTTTGCGCGCTGGTCGAAGTCTCGTGGCCCTCTGTCAGAATCCAGAGTTTCAAGAAAATCGGAGGGGGTCATAAATTCGGCCTAAAAAAAAAATGACAGTGTTACCCCTTATGTTTTTTTTTTCAGGTCCAAATTTTGACCTTCGATATCTCGGCTCTGGAAGGGTCTAGAGCCTCCATTTTTGCGCGCTGGTCGAAGTCTCGTGGCCCTCTGTCAGAATCCAGAGTTTCAAGAAAATCGGAGGGGGTCAAAATTTCGGCCAAAAAAAAAAATGACAGTGTTACCCCTTATGTTTTTTTTTCAGGTCCAAATTTTGACCTTCGATATCTCGGCTCTGGAAGGGTCTAGAGCCTCCATTTTTGCGCGCTGGTCGAAGTCTCGTGGCCCTCTGTCAGAATCCAGAGTTTCAAGAAAATCGGAGGGGGTCAAAATTTCGGCCAACAAAAAAAAATGACAGTGTTACCCCTTATGTTTTTTTTTTCAGGTCCAAATTTTGACCTTCGATATCTCGGCTCTGGAAGGGTCTAGAGCCTCCATTTTTGCGCGCTGGTCGAAGTCTCGTGGCCCTCTGTCAGAATCCAGAGTTTCAAGAAAATCGGAGGGGGTCAAAATTTCGGCCAAAAAAAAAAAAATGACAGTGTTACCCCTTATGTTTTTTTTTCAGGTCCAAATTTTGACCTTCGATATCTCGGCTCTGGAAGGGTCTAGAGCCTCCATTTTTGCGCGCTGGTCGAAGTCTCGTGGCCCTCTGTCAGAATCCAGAGTTTCAAGAAAATCGGAGGGGGTCAAAATTTCGGCCAAAAAAAAAAAATGACAGTGTTACCCCTTATGTTTTTTTTTTCAGGTCCAAATTTTGACCTTCGATATCTCGGCTCTGGAAGGGTCTAGAGCCTCCATTTTTGCGCGGTGGTCGAAGTCTCGTGGCCCTCTGTCAGAATCCAGAGTTTCAAGAAAATCGGAGGGGGTCAAAATTTCGGCCAAAAAAAAAAAATGACAGTGTTACCCCTTATGTTTTTTTTTTCAGGTCCAAATTTTGACCTTCGATATCTCGGCTCTGGAAGGGTCTAGAGCCTCCATTTTTGCGCGCTGGTCGAAGTCTCGTGGCCCTCTGTCAGAATCCAGAGTTTCAAGAAAATCGGAGGGGGTCAAAATTTCGGCCAAAAAAAAAAAAATGACAGTGTTACCCCTTATGTTTTTTTTTTCAGGTCCAAATTTTGACCTTCGATATCTCGGCTCTGGAAGGGTCTAGAGCCTCCATTTTTGCGCGCTGGTCGAAGTCTCGTGGCCCTCTGTCAGAATCCAGAGTTTCAAGAAAATCGGAGGGGAGTCAAAATTTCGGCCAAAAAAAAAAAAAATTACAGTGTTACCTTACCCCTTATGTTTTTTTTTTCAGGTCCAAATTTTGACCTTCGATATCTCGGCTCCGGAAGGGTCTAGAGCCTCCATTTTTGCGCGCTGGTCGAAGTCTCATGGCCCTCTGTCAGAATCCAGAGTTTCAAGAAAATCGGAGGGGGTCAAAATTTCGGCCAAAAAAAAAAATGACAGTGTTACCCCTTATGTTTTTTTTTTCAGGTCCAAATTTTGACCTTCGATATCTCGGCTCTGGAAGGGTCTAGAGCCTCCATTTTTGCGCGCTGGTCGAAGTCTCGTGGCCCTCTGTCAGAATCCAGAGTTTCAAGAAAATCGGAGGGGGTCAAAATTCGGCCAAAAAAAATGACAGTGTTACCCCTTATGTTTTTTTTTCAGGTCCAAATTTTGACCTTCGATATCTCGGCTCTGGAAGGGTCTAGAGCCTCCATTTTTGCGCGCTGGTCGAAGTCTCGTGGCCCTCTGTCAGAATCCAGAGTTTCAAGAAATCAGAGGGGGTCAAAATTTCGGCCAAAAAAAAAAAATGACAGTGTTACCCCTTATGTTTTTTTTTTCAGGTCCAAATTTTGACCTTCGATATCTCGGCTCTGGAAGGGTCTAGAGCCTCCATTTTTGCGCGCTGGTCGAAGTCTTGTGGCCCTCTGTCAGAATCCAGAGTTTCAAGAAAATCGGAGGGGGTCAAAATTTCGGCCAAAAAAAAAAAATGACAGTGTTACCCCTTATGTTTTTTTTTCAGGTCCAAATTTTGACCTTCGATATCTCGGCTCTGGAAGGGTCTAGAGCCTCGATTTTTGCGCGCTGGTCGAAGTCTCGTGGCCCTCTGTCAGAATCCAGAGTTTCAAGAAAATCGGAGGGGGTCAAAATTTCGGCCAACAAAAAAAATGACAGTGTTACCCCTTATGTTTTTTTTTCAGGTCCAAATTTTGACCTTCGATATCTCGGCTCTGGAAGGGTCTAGAGCCTCCATTTTTGCGCGCTGGTCGAAGTCTCGTGGCCCTCTGTCAGAATCCAGAGTTTCAAGAAAATCGGAGGGGGTCAAAATTTCGGCCAAAAAAAAAAAATGACAGTGTTACCCCTTATGTTTTTTTTTCAGGTCCAAATTTTGACCTTCGATATCTCGGCTCTGGAAGGGTCTAGAGCCTCCATTTTTGCGCGCTGGTCGAAGTCTCGTGGCCCTCTGTCAGAATCCAGAGTTTCAAGAAAATCGGAGGGGGTCAAAATTTCGGCCAAAAAAAAAAAATGACAGTGTTACCCCTTATGTTTTTTTTTCAGGTCCAAATTTTGACCTTCGATATCTCGGCTCTGGAAGGGTCTAGAGCCTCCATTTTTGCGCGGTGGTCGAAGTCTCGTGGCCCTCTGTCAGAATCCAGAGTTTCAAGAAAATCGGAGGGGGTCAAAATTTCGGCCAAAAAAAAAAATGACAGTGTTACCCCTTATGTTTTTTTTCAGGTCCAAATTTTGACCTTCGATATCTCGGCTCTGGAAGGGTCTAGAGCCTCCATTTTTGCGCGCTGGTCGAAGTCTCGTGGCCCTCTGTCAGAATCCAGAGTTTCAAGAAAATCGGAGGGGGTCAAAATTTCGGCCAAAAAAAAAAAATGACAGTGTTACCCCTTATGTTTTTTTTTTCAGGTCCAAATTTTGACCTTCGATATCTCGGCTCTGGAAGGGTCTAGAGCCTCCATTTTTGCGCGCTGGTCGAAGTCTCGTGGCCCTCTTTCAGAATCCAGAGTTTCAAGAAAATCGGAGGGGGTCAAAATTTCGGCCAAAAAAAAAAAATGACAGTGTTACCCCTTATGTTTTTTTTTCAGGTCCAAATTTTGACCTTCGATATCTCGGCTCTGGAAGGGTCTAGAGCCTCCATTTTTGCGCGCTGGTCGAAGTCTCGTGGCCCTCTGTCAGAATCCAGAGTTTCAAGAAAATCGGAGGGGGTCAAAATTTCGGCCAAAATAAAAAAAAATGACAGTGTTACCCCTTATGTTTTTTTTTCAGGTCCAAATTTTGACCTTCGATATCTCGGCTCTGGAAGGGTCTAGAGCCTCCATTTTTGCGCGCTGGTCGAAGTCTCGTGGCCCTCTGTCAGAATCCAGAGTTTCAAGAAAATCGGAGGGGGTCAAAATTTCGGCCAAAAAAAAATGACAGTGTTACCCCTTATGTTTTTTTTTTCAGGTCCAAATTTTGACCTTCGATATCTCGGCTCTGGAAGGGTCTAGAGCCTCCATTTTTGCGCGCTGGTCGAAGTCTCGTAGCCCTCTGTCAGAATCCAGAGTTTCAAGAAAATCGGAGGGGGTCATAATTTCGGCCAAAAAAAAAAATGACAGTGTTACCCCTTATGTTTTTTTTTTCAGGTCCAAATTTTGACCTTCAAAATCTCGGCTCTGGAAGGGTCTAGAGCCTCCATTTTTGCGCGCTGGTCGAAGTCTCGTGGCCCTCTGTCAGAATCCAGAGTTTCAAGAAAATCGGAGGGGGTCAAAATTTCGGCCAAAAAAAAAAAAATGACAGTGTTACCCCTTATGTTTTTTTTTCAGGTCCAAATTTTGACCTTCGATATCTCGGCTCTGGAAGGGTCTAGAGCCTCGATTTTTGCGCGCTGGTCGAAGTCTCGTGGCCCTCTGTCAGAATCCAGAGTTTCAAGAAAATCGGAGGGGGTCAAAATTTCGGCCAAAAAAAAAAAATGACAGTGTTACCCCTTATGTTTTTTTTTCAGGTCCAAATTTTGACCTTCGATATCTCGGCTCTGGAAGGGTCTAGAGCCTCCATTTTTGCGCGGTGGTCGAAGTCTCGTGGCCCTCTGTCAGAATCCAGAGTTTCAAGAAAATCGGAGGGGGTCAAAATTTCGGCCAAAAAAAAAAATGACAGTGTTACCCCTTATGTTTTTTTTTCAGGTCCAAATTTTGACCTTCGATATCTCGGCTCTGGAAGGGTCTAGAGCCTCCATTTTTGCGCGCTGGTCGAAGTCTCGTGGCCCTCTGTCAGAATCCAGAGTTTCAAGAAAATCGGAGGGGGTCAAAATTTCGGCCAAAAAAAAAAAATGACAGTGTTACCCCTTATGTTTTTTTTTTCAGGTCCAAATTTTGACCTTCGATATCTCGGCTCTGGAAGGGTCTAGAGCCTCCATTTTTGCGCGCTGGTCGAAGTCTCGTGGCCCTCTGTCAGAATCCAGAGTTTCAAGAAAATCGGAGGGGGTCAAAATTTCGGCCAAAAAAAAATGACAGTGTTACCCCTTATGTTTTTTTTTTTCAGGTCCAAATTTTGACCTTCGATATCTCGGCTCTGGAAGGGTCTAGAGCCTCCATTTTTGCGCGCTGGTCGAAGTCTCGTAGCCCTCTGTCAGAATCCAGAGTTTCAAGAAAATCGGAGGGGGTCATAATTTCGGCCAAAAAAAAAAAAATGACAGTGTTACCCCTTATGTTTTTTTTTTCAGGTCCAAATTTTGACCTTCAAAATCTCGGCTCTGGAAGGGTCTAGAGCCTCCATTTTTGCGCGCTGGTCGAAGTCTCGTGGCCCTCTGTCAGAATCCAGAGTTTCAAGAAAATCGGAGGGGGTCAAAATTTCGGCCAAAAAAAAAAAAAATGACAGTGTTACCCCTTATGTTTTTTTTTCAGGTCCAAATTTTGACCTTCGATATCTCGGCTCTGGAAGGGTCTAGAGCCTCGATTTTTGCGCGCTGGTCGAAGTCTCGTGGCCCTCTGTCAGAATCCAGAGTTTCAAGAAAATCGGAGGGGGTCAAAATTTCGGCCAAAAAAAAAAATGACAGTGTTACCCCTTATGTTTTTTTTTCAGGTCCAAATTTTGACCTTCGATATCTCGGCTCTGGAAGGGTCTAGAGCCTCCATTTTTGCGCGGTGGTCGAAGTCTCGTGGCCCTCTGTCAGAATCCAGAGTTTCAAGAAAATCGGAGGGGGTCAAAATTTCGGCCAAAAAAAAAAAATGACAGTGTTACCCCTTATGTTTTTTTTTCAGGTCCAAATTTTGACCTTCGATATCTCGGCTCTGGAAGGGTCTAGAGCCTCCATTTTTGCGCGCTGGTCGAAGTCTCGTGGCCCTCTGTCAGAATCCAGAGTTTCAAGAAAATCGGAGGGGGTCAAAATTTCGGCCAAAAAAAAAAAATGACAGTGTTACCCCTTATGTTTTTTTTTTCAGGTCCAAATTTTGACCTTCGATATCTCGGCTCTGGAAGGGTCTAGAGCCTCCATTTTTGCGCGCTGGTCGAAGTCTCGTGGCCCTCTGTCAGAATCCAGAGTTTCAAGAAAATCGGAGGGAGTCAAAATTTCGGCCAAAAAAAAAAAAAATGACAGTGTTACCCCTTATGTTTTTTTTTTCAGGTCCAAATTTTGACCTTCGATATCTCGGCTCCGGAAGGGTCTAGAGCCTCCATTTTTGCGCGCTGGTCGAAGTCTCGTGGCCCTCTGTCAGAATCCAGAGTTTCAAGAAAATCGGAGGGGGTCAAAATTTCGGCCAAAAAAAAAATGACAGTGTTACCCCTTATGTTTTTTTTTTCAGGTCCAAATTTTGACCTTCGATATCTCGGCTCTGGAAGGGTCTAGAGCCTCCATTTTTGCGCGCTGGTCGAAGTCTCGTGGCCCTCTGTCAGAATCCAGAGTTTCAAGAAAATCGGAGGGGGTCAAAATTTCGGCCAAAAAAAAATGACAGTGTTACCCCTTATGTTTTTTTTTCAGGTCCAAATTTTGACCTTCGATATCTCGGCTCTGGAAGGGTCTAGAGCCTCCATTTTTGCGCGCTGGTCGAAGTCTCGTGGCCCTCTGTCAGAATCCAGAGTTTCAAGAAAATCAGAGGGGGTCAAAATTTCGGCCAAAAAAAAAAATGACAGTGTTACCCCTTATGTTTTTTTTTTCAGGTCCAAATTTTGACCTTCGATATCTCGGCTCTGGAAGGGTCTAGAGCCTCCATTTTTGCGCGCTGGTCGAAGTCTTGTGGCCCTCTGTCAGAATCCAGAGTTTCAAGAAAATCGGAGGGGGTCAAAATTTCGGCCAAAAAAAAAAAAATGACAGTGTTACCCCTTATGTTTTTTTTTCAGGTCCAAATTTTGACCTTCGATATCTCGGCTCTGGAAGGGTCTAGAGCCTCCATTTTTGCGCGCTGGTCGAAGTCTCGTGGCCCTCTGTCAGAATCCAGAGTTTCAAGAAAATCGGAGGGGGTCAAAATTTCGGCCAACAAAAAAAATGACAGTGTTACCCCTTATGTTTTTTTTTCAGGTCCAAATTTTGACCTTCGATATCTCGGCTCTGGAAGGGTCTAGAGCCTCCATTTTTGCGCGCTGGTCGAAGTCTCGTGGCCCTCTGTCAGAATCCAGAGTTTGAAGAAAATCGGAGGGGGTCAAAATTTCGGCCAAAAAAAAAAATGACAGTGTTACCCCTTATGTTTTTTTTTCAGGTCCAAATTTTGACCTTCGATATCTCGGCTCTGGAAGGGTCTAGAGCCTCCATTTTTGCGCGGTGGTCGAAGTCTCGTGGCCCTCTGTCAGAATCCAGAGTTTCAAGAAAATCGGAGGGGGTCAAAATTTCGGCCAAAAAAAAAATGACAGTGTTACCCCTTATGTTTTTTTTCAGGTCCAAATTTTGACCTTCGATATCTCGGCTCTGGAAGGGTCTAGAGCCTCCATTTTTGCGCGCTGGTCGAAGTCTCGTGACCCTCTGTCAGAATCCAGAGTTTCAAGAAAATCGGAGGGGGTCAAAATTTCGGCCAAAAAAAAAAAATGACAGTGTTACCCCTTATGTTTTTTTTTTCAGGTCCAAATTTTGACCTTCGATATCTCGGCTCTGGAAGGGTCTAGAGCCTCCATTTTTGCGCGCTGGTCGAAGTCTCGTGGCCCTCTGTCAGAATCCAGAGTTTCAAGAAAATCGGAGGGGGTCAAAATTTCGGCCAAAAAAAAATGACAGTGTTACCCCTTATGTTTTTTTTTTCAGGTCCAAATTTTGACCTTCGATATCTCGGCTCTGGAAGGGTCTAGAGCCTCCATTTTTGCGCGCTGGTCGAAGTCTCGTAGCCCTCTGTCAGAATCCAGAGTTTCAAGAAAATCGGAGGGGGTCATAATTTCGGCCAAAAAAAAAAAAATGACAGTGTTACCCCTTATGTTTTTTTTTTCAGGTCCAAATTTTGACCTTCAAAATCTCGGCTCTGGAAGGGTCTAGAGCCTCCATTTTTGCGCGCTGGTCGAAGTCTCGTGGCCCTCTGTCAGAATCCAGAGTTTCAAGAAAATCGGAGGGGGTCAAAATTTCGGCCAAAAAAAAAAAAATGACAGTGTTACCCCTTATGTTTTTTTTTTCAGGTCCAAATTTTGACCTTCGATATCTCGGCTCTGGAAGGGTCTAGAGCCTCGATTTTTGCGCGCTGGTCGAAGTCTCGTGGCCCTCTGTCAGAATCCAGAGTTTCAAGAAAATCGGAGGGGGTCAAAATTTCGGCCAAAAAAAAAAATGACAGTGTTACCCCTTATGTTTTTTTTTCAGGTCCAAATTTTGACCTTCGATATCTCGGCTCTGGAAGGGTCTAGAGCCTCCATTTTTGCGCGCTGGTCGAAGTCTCGTGGCCCTCTGTCAGAATCCAGAGTTTCAAGAAAATCGGAGGGGGTCAAAATTTCGGCCAAAAAAAAAAATGACAGTGTTACCCCTTATGTTTTTTTTCAGGTCCAAATTTTGACCTTCGATATCTCGGCTCTGGAAGGGTCTAGAGCCTCCATTTTTGCGCGCTGGTCGAAGTCTCGTGGCCCTCTGTCAGAATCCAGAGTTTCAAGAAAATCGGAGGGGGTCAAAATTTCGGCCAAAAAAAAAAATGACAGTGTTACCCCTTATGTTTTTTTTTTCAGGTCCAAATTTTGACCTTCGATATCTCGGCTCTGGAAGGGTCTAGAGCCTCCATTTTTGCGCGCTGGTCGAAGTCTCGTGGCCCTCTGTCAGAATCCAGAGTTTCAAGAAAATCGGAGGGGGTCAAAATTTCGGCCAAAAAAAAAAAATGACAGTGTTACCCCTTATGTTTTTTTTTTCAGGTCCAAATTTTGACCTTCGATATCTCGGCTCTGGAAGGGTCTAGAGCCTCCATTTTTGCGCGCTGGTCGAAGTCTCGTGGCCCTCTGTCAGAATCCAGAGTTTCAAGAAAATCGGAGGGGGTCAAAATTTCGGCCAAAAAAAAAAAATGACAGTGTTACCCCTTATGTTTTTTTTTCAGGTCCAAATTTTGACCTTCGATATCTCGGCTCTGGAAGGGTCTAGAGCCTCCATTTTTGCGCGCTGGTCGAAGTCTCGTGGCCCTCTGTCAGAATCCAGAGTTTCAAGAAAATCGGAGGGGGTCAAAATTTCGGCCAAAAAAAAAAAGACAGTGTTACCCCTTATGTTTTTTTTTTCAGGTCCAAATTTTGACCTTCGATATCTCGGCTCTGGAAGGGTCTAGAGCCTCCATTTTTGCGCGCTGGTCGAAGTCTCGTGGCCCTCTGTCAGAATCCAGAGTTTCAAGAAAATCGGAGGGGGTCATAATTTCGGCCAAAAAAAAATGACAGTGTTACCCCTTATGTTTTTTTTTTCAGGTCCAAATTTTGACCTTCGATATCTCGGCTCTGGAAGGGTCTAGAGCCTCCATTTTTGCGCGCTGGTCGAAGTCTCGTGGCCCTCTGTCAGAATCCAGAGTTTCAAGAAAATCGGAGGGGGTCAAAATTTCGGCCAAAAAAAAAAATGACAGTGTTACCCCTTATGTTTTTTTTTTCAGGTCCAAATTTTGACCTTCGATATCTCGGCTCTGGAAGGGTCTAGAGCCTCCATTTTTGCGCGCTGGTCGAAGTCTCGTGGCCCTCTGTCAGAATCCAGAGTTTCAAGAAAATCGGAGGGGGTCAAAATTTCGGCCAAAAAAAAAAATGACAGTGTTACCCCTTATGTTTTTTTTTTTCAGGTCCAAATTTTGACCTTCGATATCTCGGCTCTGGAAGGGTCTAGAGCCTCCATTTTTGCGCGCTGGTCGAAGTCTCGTGGCCCTCTGTCAGAATCCAGAGTTTCAAGAAAATCGGAGGGGCTCAAAATTTCGGCCAAAAAAAAAATGACAGTGTTACCCCTTATGTTTTTTTTTTCAGGTCCAAATTTTGACCTTCGATATCTCGGCTCTGGAAGGGTCTAGAGCCTCCATTTTTGCGCGCTGGTCGAAGTCTCGTGGCCCTCTGTCAGAATCCAGAGTTTCAAGAAAATCGGAGGGGGTCAAAATTTCGGCCAAAAAAAAATGACAGTGTTACCCCTTATGTTTTTTTTTTCAGGTCCAAATTTTGACCTTCGATATCTCGGCTCTGGAAGGGTCTAGAGCCTCCATTTTTGCGCGCTGGTCGAAGTCTCGTGGCCCTCTGTCAGAATCCAGAGTTTCAAGAAAATCGGAGGGGGTCAAAATTTCGGCCAAAAAAAAAATGACAGTGTTACCCCTTATGTTTTTTTTTCAGGTACAAATTTTGACCTTCGATATCTCGGCTCTGGAAGGGTCTAGAGCCTCCATTTTTGCGCGCTGGTCGAAGTCTCGTGGCCCTCTGTCAGAATCCAGAGTTTCAAGAAAATCGGAGGGGGTCAAAATTTCGGCCAAAAAAAAATGACAGTGTTACCCCTTATGTTTTTTTTTTTCAGGTCCAAATTTTGATCTTCGATATCTCGGCTCTGGAAGGGTCTAGAGCCTCCATTTTTGCGCGGTGGTCGAAGTCTCGTGGCCCTCTGTCAGAATCCAGAGTTTCAAGAAAATCGGAGGGGGTCAAAATTTCGGCCAAAAAAAAAAATGACAGTGTTACCCCTTATGTTTTTTTTTTCAGGTCCAAATTTTGACCTTCGATATCTCGGCTCTGGAAGGGTCTAGAGCCTCCATTTTTGCGCGCTGGTCGAAGTCTCGTGGCCCTCTGTCAGAATCCAGAGTTTCAAGAAAATCGGAGGGGGTCAAAATTTCGGCCAAAAAAAAAAAAATGACAGTGTTACCCCTTATGTTTTTTTTTTCAGGTCCAAATTTTGACCTTCGATATCTCGGCTCTGGAAGGGTCTAGAGCCTCCATTTTTGCGCGCTGGTCGAAGTCTCGTGGCCCTCTGTCAGAATCCAGAGTTTCAAGAAAATCGGAGGGGGTCAAAATTTCGGCCAAAAAAAAAAATGACAGTGTTACCCCTTATGTTTTTTTTTTCAGGTCCAAATTTTGACCTTCGATATCTCGGCTCTGGAAGGGTCTAGAGCCTCCATTTTTGCGCGCTGGTCGAAGTCTCGTGGCCCTCTGTCAGAATCCAGAGTTTCAAGAAAATCGGAGGGGGTCAAAATTTCGGCCAAAAAAATAAATGACAGTGTTACCCCTTATGTTTTTTTTTTCAGGTCCAAATTTTGACCTTCGATATCTCGGCTCTGGAAGGGTCTAGAGCCTCCATTTTTGCGCGCTGGTCGAAGTCTCGTGGCCCTCTGTCAGAATCCAGAGTTTCAAGAAAATCGGAGGGGGTCATAAATTCGGCCTAAAAAAAAAATGACAGTGTTACCCCTTATGTTTTTTTTTTCAGGTCCAAATTTTGACCTTCGATATCTCGGCTCTGGAAGGGTCTAGAGCCTCCATTTTTGCGCGCTGGTCGAAGTCTCGTGGCCCTCTGTCAGAATCCAGAGTTTCAAGAAAATCGGAGGGGGTCAAAATTTCGGCCAAAAAAAAAAATGACAGTGTTACCCCTTATGTTTTTTTTTCAGGTCCAAATTTTGACCTTCGATATCTCGGCTCTGGAAGGGTCTAGAGCCTCCATTTTTGCGCGCTGGTCGAAGTCTCGTGGCCCTCTGTCAGAATCCAGAGTTTCAAGAAAATCGGAGGGGGTCAAAATTTCGGCCAACAAAAAAAAATGACAGTGTTACCCCTTATGTTTTTTTTTTCAGGTCCAAATTTTGACCTTCGATATCTCGGCTCTGGAAGGGTCTAGAGCCTCCATTTTTGCGCGCTGGTCGAAGTCTCGTGGCCCTCTGTCAGAATCCAGAGTTTCAAGAAAATCGGAGGGGGTCAAAATTTCGGCCAAAAAAAAAAAAATGACAGTGTTACCCCTTATGTTTTTTTTTCAGGTCCAAATTTTGACCTTCGATATCTCGGCTCTGGAAGGGTCTAGAGCCTCCATTTTTGCGCGCTGGTCGAAGTCTCGTGGCCCTCTGTCAGAATCCAGAGTTTCAAGAAAATCGGAGGGGGTCAAAATTTCGGCCAAAAAAAAAAAATGACAGTGTTACCCCTTATGTTTTTTTTTTCAGGTCCAAATTTTGACCTTCGATATCTCGGCTCTGGAAGGGTCTAGAGCCTCCATTTTTGCGCGGTGGTCGAAGTCTCGTGGCCCTCTGTCAGAATCCAGAGTTTCAAGAAAATCGGAGGGGGTCAAAATTTCGGCCAAAAAAAAAAAATGACAGTGTTACCCCTTATGTTTTTTTTTTCAGGTCCAAATTTTGACCTTCGATATCTCGGCTCTGGAAGGGTCTAGAGCCTCCATTTTTGCGCGCTGGTCGAAGTCTCGTGGCCCTCTGTCAGAATCCAGAGTTTCAAGAAAATCGGAGGGGGTCAAAATTTCGGCCAAAAAAAAAAAATGACAGTGTTACCCCTTATGTTTTTTTTTCAGGTCCAAATTTTGACCTTCGATATCTCGGCTCTGGAAGGGTCTAGAGCCTCCATTTTTGCGCGCTGGTCGAAGTCTCGTGGCCCTCTGTCAGAATCCAGAGTTTCAAGAAAATCGGAGGGAGTCAAAATTTCGGCCAAAAAAAAAAAAATTACAGTGTTACCCCTTATGTTTTTTTTTCAGGTCCAAATTTTGACCTTCGATATCTCGGCTCCGGAAGGGTCTAGAGCCTCCATTTTTGCGCGCTGGTCGAAGTCTCATGGCCCTCTGTCAGAATCCAGAGTTTCAAGAAAATCGGAGGGGGTCAAAATTTCGGCCAAAAAAAAAATGACAGTGTTACCCCTTATGTTTTTTTTTTCAGGTCCAAATTTTGACCTTCGATATCTCGGCTCTGGAAGGGTCTAGAGCCTCCATTTTTGCGCGCTGGTCGAAGTCTCGTGGCCCTCTGTCAGAATCCAGAGTTTCAAGAAAATCGGAGGGGGTCAAAATTTCGGCCAAAAAAAAATGACAGTGTTACCCCTTATGTTTTTTTTTCAGGTCCAAATTTTGACCTTCGATATCTCGGCTCTGGAAGGGTCTAGAGCCTCCATTTTTGCGCGCTGGTCGAAGTCTCGTGGCCCTCTGTCAGAATCCAGAGTTTCAAGAAAATCAGAGGGGGTCAAAATTTCGGCCAAAAAAAAAAATGACAGTGTTACCCCTTATGTTTTTTTTTCAGGTCCAAATTTTGACCTTCGATATCTCGGCTCTGGAAGGGTCTAGAGCCTCCATTTTTGCGCGCTGGTCGAAGTCTTGTGGCCCTCTGTCAGAATCCAGAGTTTCAAGAAAATCGGAGGGGGGTCAAAATTTCGGCCAAAAAAAAAAAATGACAGTGTTACCCCTTATGTTTTTTTTTCAGGTCCAAATTTTGACCTTCGATATCTCGGCTCTGGAAGGGTCTAGAGCCTCGATTTTTGCGCGCTGGTCGAAGTCTCGTGGCCCTCTGTCAGAATCCAGAGTTTCAAGAAAATCGGAGGGGGTCAAAATTTCGGCCAACAAAAAAAATGACAGTGTTACCCCTTATGTTTTTTTTTCAGGTCCAAATTTTGACCTTCGATATCTCGGCTCTGGAAGGGTCTAGAGCCTCCATTTTTGCGCGCTGGTCGAAGTCTCGTGGCCCTCTGTCAGAATCCAGAGTTTCAAGAAAATCGGAGGGGGTCAAAATTTCGGCCAAAAAAAAAAATGACAGTGTTACCCCTTATGTTTTTTTTTCAGGTCCAAATTTTGACCTTCGATATCTCGGCTCTGGAAGGGTCTAGAGCCTCCATTTTTGCGCGCTGGTCGAAGTCTCGTGGCCCTCTGTCAGAATCCAGAGTTTCAAGAAAATCGGAGGGGGTCAAAATTTCGGCCAAAAAAAAAAAAATGACAGTGTTACCCCTTATGTTTTTTTTTCAGGTCCAAATTTTGACCTTCGATATCTCGGCTCTGGAAGGGTCTAGAGCCTCCATTTTTGCGCGGTGGTCGAAGTCTCGTGGCCCTCTGTCAGAATCCAGAGTTTCAAGAAAATCGGAGGGGGTCAAAATTTCGGCCAAAAAAAAAATGACAGTGTTACCCTTATGTTTTTTTTCAGGTCCAAATTTTGACCTTCGATATCTCGGCTCTGGAAGGGTCTAGAGCCTCCATTTTTGCGCGCTGGTCGAAGTCTCGTGGCCCTCTGTCAGAATCCAGAGTTTCAAGAAAATCGGAGGGGGTCAAAATTTCGGCCAAAAAAAAAAAATGACAGTGTTACCCCTTATGTTTTTTTTTTCAGGTCCAAATTTTGACCTTCGATATCTCGGCTCTGGAAGGGTCTAGAGCCTCCATTTTTGCGCGCTGGTCGAAGTCTCGTGGCCCTCTTTCAGAATCCAGAGTTTCAAGAAAATCGGAGGGGGTCAAAATTTCGGCCAAAAAAAAAAAATGACAGTGTTACCCCCTTATGTTTTTTTTTCAGGTCCAAATTTTGACCTTCGATATCTCGGCTCTGGAAGGGTCTAGAGCCTCCATTTTTGCGCGCTGGTCGAAGTCTCGTGGCCCTCTGTCAGAATCCAGAGTTTCAAGAAAATCGGAGGGGGTCAAAATTTCGGCCAAAATAAAAAAAAATGACAGTGTTACCCCTTATGTTTTTTTTTTCAGGTCCAAATTTTGACCTTCGATATCTCGGCTCTGGAAGGGTCTAGAGCCTCCATTTTTGCGCGCTGGTCGAAGTCTCGTGGCCCTCTGTCAGAATCCAGAGTTTCAAGAAAATCGGAGGGGGTCAAAATTTCGGCCAAAAAAAAATGACAGTGTTACCCCTTATGTTTTTTTTTTCAGGTCCAAATTTTGACCTTCGATATCTCGGCTCTGGAAGGGTCTAGAGCCTCCATTTTTGCGCGCTGGTCGAAGTCTCGTAGCCCTCTGTCAGAATCCAGAGTTTCAAGAAAATCGGAGGGGGTCATAATTTCGGCCAAAAAAAAAAAAATGACAGTGTTACCCCTTATGTTTTTTTTTTCAGGTCCAAATTTTGACCTTCAAAATCTCGGCTCTGGAAGGGTCTAGAGCCTCCATTTTTGCGCGCTGGTCGAAGTCTCGTGGCCCTCTGTCAGAATCCAGAGTTTCAAGAAAATCGGAGGGGGTCAAAATTTCGGCCAAAAAAAAAAAAATGACAGTGTTACCCCTTATGTTTTTTTTTCAGGTCCAAATTTTGACCTTCGATATCTCGGCTCTGGAAGGGTCTAGAGCCTCGATTTTTGCGCGCTGGTCGAAGTCTCGTGGCCCTCTGTCAGAATCCAGAGTTTCAAGAAAATCGGAGGGGTCAAAATTTCGGCCAAAAAAAAAAATGACAGTGTTACCCCTTATGTTTTTTTTTCAGGTCCAAATTTTGACCTTCGATATCTCGGCTCTGGAAGGGTCTAGAGCCTCCATTTTTGCGCGCTGGTCGAAGTCTCGTGGCCCTCTGTCAGAATCCAGAGTTTCAAGAAAATCGGAGGGGGTCAAAATTTCGGCCAAAAAAAAAAATGACAGTGTTACCCCTTATGTTTTTTTTTCAGGTCCAAATTTTGACCTTCGATATCTCGGCTCTGGAAGGGTCTAGAGCCTCCATTTTTGCGCGCTGGTCGAAGTCTCGTGGCCCTCTGTCAGAATCCAGAGTTTCAAGAAAATCGGAGGGGGTCAAAATTTCGGCCAAAAAAAAAAATGACAGTGTTACCCCTTATGTTTTTTTTTTCAGGTCCAAATTTTGACCTTCGATATCTCGGCTCTGGAAGGGTCTAGAGCCTCCATTTTTGCGCGCTGGTCGAAGTCTCGTGGCCCTCTGTCAGAATCCAGAGTTTCAAGAAAATCGGAGGGGGTCAAAATTTCGGCCAAAAAAAAAAAAAATGACAGTGTTACCCCCTTATGTTTTTTTTTCAGGTCCAAATTTTGACCTTCGATATCTCGGCTCTGGAAGGGTCTAGAGCCTCCATTTTTGCGCGCTGGTCGAAGTCTCGTGGCCCTCTGTCAGAATCCAGAGTTTCAAGAAAATCGGAGGGGGTCAAAATTTCGGCCAAAAAAAAAAAATGACAGTGTTACCCCTTATGTTTTTTTTTCAGGTCCAAATTTTGACCTTCGATATCTCGGCTCTGGAAGGGTCTAGAGCCTCCATTTTTGCGCGCTGGTCGAAGTCTCGTGGCCCTCTGTCAGAATCCAGAGTTTCAAGAAAATCGGAGGGGGTCAAAATTTCGGCCAAAAAAAAAATGACAGTGTTACCCCTTATGTTTTTTTTTTCAGGTCCAAATTTTGACCTTCGATATCTCGGCTCTGGAAGGGTCTAGAGCCTCCATTTTTGCGCGCTGGTCGAAGTCTCGTGGCCCTCTGTCAGAATCCAGAGTTTCAAGAAAATCGGAGGGGGTCATAATTTCGGCCAAAAAAAAAAAATGACAGTGTTACCCCTTATGTTTTTTTTTTCAGGTCCAAAATTTGACCTTCGATATCTCGGCTCTGGAAGGGTCTAGAGCCTCCATTTTTGCGCGCTGGTCGAAGTCTCGTGGCCCTCTGTCAGAATCCAGAGTTTCAAGAAAATCGGAGGGGGTCAAAATTTCGGCCAAAAAAAAAAAAATGACAGTGTTACCCCTTATGTTTTTTTTTCAGGTCCAAATTTTGACCTTCGATATCTCGGCTCTGGAAGGGTCTAGAGCCTCCATTTTTGCGCGCTGGTCGAAGTCTCGTGGCCCTCTGTCAGAATCCAGAGTTTCAAGAAAATCGGAGGGAGTCAAAATTTCGGCCAAAAAAAAAAAATTACAGTGTTACCCCTTATGTTTTTTTTTTCAGGTCCAAATTTTGACCTTCGATATCTCGGCTCCGGAAGGGTCTAGAGCCTCCATTTTTGCGCGCTGGTCGAAGTCTCATGGCCCTCTGTCAGAATCCAGAGTTTCAAGAAAATCGGAGGGGGTCAAAATTTCGGCCAAAAAAAAAAATGACAGTGTTACCCCTTATGTTTTTTTTTTCAGGTCCAAATTTTGACCTTCGATATCTCGGCTCTGGAAGGGTCTAGAGCCTCCATTTTTGCGCGCTGGTCGAAGTCTCGTGGCCCTCTGTCAGAATCCAGAGTTTCAAGAAAATCAGAGGGGGTCAAAATTTCGGCCAAAAAAAAAAATGACAGTGTTACCCCTTATGTTTTTTTTTCAGGTCCAAATTTTGACCTTCGATATCTCGGCTCTGGAAGGGTCTAGAGCCTCCATTTTTGCGCGCTGGTCGAAGTCTTGTGGCCCTCTGTCAGAATCCAGAGTTTCAAGAAAATCGGAGGGGGTCAAAATTTCGGCCAAAAAAAAAAAATGACAGTGTTACCCCTTATGTTTTTTTTTCAGGTCCAAATTTTGACCTTCGATATCTCGGCTCTGGAAGGGTCTAGAGCCTCGATTTTTGCGCGCTGGTCGAAGTCTCGTGGCCCTCTGTCAGAATCCAGAGTTTCAAGAAAATCGGAGGGGGTCAAAATTTCGGCCAACAAAAAAAATGACAGTGTTACCCCTTATGTTTTTTTTTCAGGTCCAAATTTTGACCTTCGATATCTCGGCTCTGGAAGGGTCTAGAGCCTCCATTTTTGCGCGCTGGTCGAAGTCTCGTGGCCCTCTGTCAGAATCCAGAGTTTCAAGAAAATCGGAGGGGGTCAAAATTTCGGCCAAAAAAAAAAAATGACAGTGTTACCCCTTATGTTTTTTTTTCAGGTCCAAATTTTGACCTTCGATATCTCGGCTCTGGAAGGGTCTAGAGCCTCCATTTTTGCGCGCTGGTCGAAGTCTCGTGGCCCTCTGTCAGAATCCAGAGTTTCAAGAAAATCGGAGGGGGTCAAAATTTCGGCCAAAAAAAAAAAAATGACAGTGTTACCCCTTATGTTTTTTTTTCAGGTCCAAATTTTGACCTTCGATATCTCGGCTCTGGAAGGGTCTAGAGCCTCCATTTTTTGCGCGGTGGTCGAAGTCTCGTGGCCCTCTGTCAGAATCCAGAGTTTCAAGAAAATCGGAGGGGGTCAAAATTTCGGCCAAAAAAAAAATGACAGTGTTACCCCTTATGTTTTTTTTTCAGGTCCAAATTTTGACCTTCGATATCTCGGCTCTGGAAGGGTCTAGAGCCTCCATTTTTGCGCGCTGGTCGAAGTCTCGTGGCCCTCTGTCAGAATCCAGAGTTTCAAGAAAATCGGAGGGGGTCAAAATTTCGGCCAAAAAAAAAAAATGACAGTGTTACCCCTTATGTTTTTTTTTTTCAGGTCCAAATTTTGACCTTCGATATCTCGGCTCTGGAAGGGTCTAGAGCCTCCATTTTTGCGCGCTGGTCGAAGTCTCGTGGCCCTCTTTCAGAATCCAGAGTTTCAAGAAAATCGGAGGGGGTCAAAATTTCGGCCAAAAAAAAAAAATGACAGTGTTACCCCTTATGTTTTTTTTTCAGGTCCAAATTTTGACCTTCGATATCTCGGCTCTGGAAGGGTCTAGAGCCTCCATTTTTGCGCGCTGGTCGAAGTCTCGTGGCCCTCTGTCAGAATCCAGAGTTTCAAGAAAATCGGAGGGGGTCAAAATTTCGGCCAAAATAAAAAAAAATGACAGTGTTACCCCTTATGTTTTTTTTTCAGGTCCAAATTTTGACCTTCGATATCTCGGCTCTGGAAGGGTCTAGAGCCTCCATTTTTGCGCGCTGGTCGAAGTCTCGTGGCCCTCTGTCAGAATCCAGAGTTTCAAGAAAATCGGAGGGGGTCAAAATTTCGGCCAAAAAAAAATGACAGTGTTACCCCTTATGTTTTTTTTTTCAGGTCCAAATTTTGACCTTCGATATCTCGGCTCTGGAAGGGTCTAGAGCCTCCATTTTTGCGCGCTGGTCGAAGTCTCGTAGCCCTCTGTCAGAATCCAGAGTTTCAAGAAATCGGAGGGGGTCATAATTTCGGCCAAAAAAAAAAAATGACAGTGTTACCCCTTATGTTTTTTTTTTCAGGTCCAAATTTTGACCTTCAAAATCTCGGCTCTGGAAGGGTCTAGAGCCTCCATTTTTGCGCGCTGGTCGAAGTCTCGTGGCCCTCTGTCAGAATCCAGAGTTTCAAGAAAATCGGAGGGGGTCAAAATTTCGGCCAAAAAAAAAAAAATGACAGTGTTACCCCTTATGTTTTTTTTTCAGGTCCAAATTTTGACCTTCGATATCTCGGCTCTGGAAGGGTCTAGAGCCTCGATTTTGCGCGCTGGTCGAAGTCTCGTGGCCCTCTGTCAGAATCCAGAGTTTCAAGAAAATCGGAGGGGGTCAAAATTTCGGCCAAAAAAAAAACATGAAGTGTTACACCTTCATGTTTTTTTTTCAGGTCCCAAATTTTGACCCCCTCCGATTTTCTTGAAACTCTGGATTCTGACAGAGGGCCACGAGACTTCGACCAGCGCGCAAAAATCGAGGCTCTAGACCCTTCCAGAGCCGAGATATCGAAGGTCAAAATTTGGACCTGAAAAAAAACATAAGGGGTAACACTGTCATTTTTTTTTTTTTGGCCGAAATTTTGACCCCCTCCGATTTTCTTGAAACTCTGGATTCTGACAGAGGGCCACGAGACTTCGACCAGCGCGCAAAAATGGAGGCTCTAGACCCTTCAGAGCCGAGATTTTGAAGGTCAAAATTTGGACCTGAAAAAAAAAACATAAGGGGTAACACTGTCATTTTTTTTTTTTTGGCCGAAATTATGACCCCCTCCGATTTTCTTGAAACTCTGGATTCTGACAGAGGGCTACGAGACTTCGACCAGCGCGCAAAAATGGAGGCTCTAGACCCTTCCAGAGCCGAGATATCGAAGGTCAAAATTTGGACCTGAAAAAAAAAACATAAGGGGTAACACTGTCATTTTTTTTTGGCCGAAATTTTGACCCCCTCCGATTTTCTTGAAACTCTGGATTCTGACAGAGGGCCACGAGACTTCGACCAGCGCGCAAAAATGGAGGCTCTAGACCCTTCCAGAGCCGAGATATCGAAGGTCAAAATTTGGACCTGAAAAAAAAACATAAGGGGTAACACTGTCATTTTTTTTTATTTTGGCCGAAATTTTGACCCCCTCCGATTTTCTTGAAACTCTGGATTCTGACAGAGGGCCACGAGACTTCGACCAGCGCGCAAAATGGAGGCTCTAGACCCTTCCAGAGCCGAGATATCGAAGGTCAAAATTTGGACCTGAAAAAAAAACATAAGGGGTAACACTGTCATTTTTTTTTTTTTGGCCGAAATTTTGACCCCCTCCGATTTTCTTGAAACTCTGGATTCTGAAAGAGGGCCACGAGACTTCGACCAGCGCGCAAAAATGGAGGCTCTAGACCCTTCCAGAGCCGAGATATCGAAGGTCAAAATTTGGACCTGAAAAAAAAAAACATAAGGGGTAACACTGTCATTTTTTTTTTTTGGCCGAAATTTTGACCCCCTCCGATTTTCTTGAAACTCTGGATTCTGACAGAGGGCCACGAGACTTCGACCAGCGCGCAAAAATGGAGGCTCTAGACCCTTCCAGAGCCGAGATATCGAAGGTCAAAATTTGGACCTGAAAAAAAACATAAGGGGTAACACTGTCATTTTTTTTTTGGCCGAAATTTTGACCCCCTCCGATTTTCTTGAAACTCTGGATTCTGACAGAGGGCCACGAGACTTCGACCACCGCGCAAAAATGGAGGCTCTAGACCCTTCCAGAGCCGAGATATCGAAGGTCAAAATTTGGACCTGAAAAAAAACATAAGGGGTAACACTGTCATTTTTTTTTTTTTGGCCGAAATTTTGACCCCCTCCGATTTTCTTGAAACTCTGGATTCTGACAGAGGGCCACGAGACTTCGACCAGCGCGCAAAAATGGAGGCTCTAGACCCTTCCAGAGCCGAGATATCGAAGGTCAAAATTTGGACCTGAAAAAAAAACATAAGGGGTAACACTGTCATTTTTTTTTTTGGCCGAAATTTTGACCCCCTCCGATTTTCTTGAAACTCTGGATTCTGACAGAGGGCCACGAGACTTCGACCAGCGCGCAAAAATGGAGGCTCTAGACCCTTCCAGAGCCGAGATATCGAAGGTCAAAATTTGGACCTGAAAAAAAAACATAAGGGGTAACACTGTCATTTTTTTTGTTGGCCGAAATTTTGACCCCCTCCGATTTTCTTGAAACTCTGGATTCTGACAGAGGGCCACGAGACTTCGACCAGCGCGCAAAAATCGAGGCTCTAGACCCTTCCAGAGCCGAGATATCGAAGGTCAAAATTTGGACCTGAAAAAAAAACATAAGGGGTAACACTGTCATTTTTTTTTTTGGCCGAAATTTTGACCCCCTCCGATTTTCTTGAAACTCTGGATTCTGACAGAGGGCCACAAGACTTCGACCAGCGCGCAAAAATGGAGGCTCTAGACCCTTCCAGAGCCGAGATATCGAAGGTCAAAATTTGGACCTGAAAAAAAAACATAAGGGGTAACACTGTCATTTTTTTTTTTGGCCGAAATTTTGACCCCCTCTGATTTTCTTGAAACTCTGGATTCTGACAGAGGGGCCACGAGACTTCGACCAGCGCGCAAAAATGGAGGCTCTAGACCCTTCCAGAGCCGAGATATCGAAGGTCAAAATTTGGACCTGAAAAAAAAAACATAAGGGGTAACACTGTCATTTTTTTTTTTGGCCGAAATTTTGACCCCCTCCGATTTTCTTGAAACTCTGGATTCTGACAGAGGGCCATGAGACTTCGACCAGCGCGCAAAAATGGAGGCTCTAGACCCTTCCGGAGCCGAGATATCGAAGGTCAAAATTTGGACCTGAAAAAAAAACATAAGGGGTAACACTGTAATTTTTTTTTTTTTGGCCGAAATTTTGACTCCCTCGATTTTCTTGAAACTCTGGATTCTGACAGAGGGCCACGAGACTTCGACCAGCGCGCAAAAATGGAGGCTCTAGACCCTTCCAGAGCCGAGATATCGAAGGTCAAAATTTGGACCTGAAAAAAAAACATAAGGGGTAACACTGTCATTTTTTTTTTTTGGCCGAAATTTTGACCCCCTCCGATTTTCTTGAAACTCTGGATTCTGACAGAGGGCCACGAGACTTCGACCAGCGCGCAAAAATGGAGGCTCTAGACCCTTCCAGAGCCGAGATATCGAAGGTCAAAATTTGGACCTGAAAAAAAAAACATAAGGGGTAACACTGTCATTTTTTTTTTTTTGGCCGAAATTATGACCCCTCCGATTTTCTTGAAACTCTGGATTCTGACAGAGGGCCACGAGACTTCGACCAGCGCGCAAAAATGGAGGCTCTAGACCCTTCCAGAGCCGAGATATCGAAGGTCAAAATTTGGACCTGAAAAAAAAAACATAAGGGGTAACACTGTCATTTTTTTTTTGCCGAAATTTTGACCCCCTCCGATTTTCTTGAAACTCTGGATTCTGACAGAGGGCCACGAGACTTCGACCAGCGCGCAAAAATGGAGGCTCTAGACCCTTCCAGAGCCGAGATATCGAAGGTCAAAATTTGGACCTGAAAAAAAAACATAAGGGGTAACACTGTCATTTTTTTTTTTTGGCCGAAATTTTGACCCCCTCCGATTTTCTTGAAACTCTGGATTCTGACAGAGGGCCACGAGACTTCGACCAGCGCGCAAAAATGGAGGCTCTAGACCCTTCCAGAGCCGAGATATCGAAGGTCAAAATTTGGACCTGAAAAAAAAAACATAAGGGGTAACACTGTCATTTTTTTTTTTTTGGCCGAAATTTTTGACCCCCTCCGATTTTCTTGAAACTCTGGATTCTGACAGAGGGCCACGAGACTTCGACCAGCGCGCAAAAATGGAGGCTCTAGACCCTTCCAGAGCCGAGATATCGAAGGTCAAAATTTGGACCTGAAAAAAAAAACATAAGGGGTAACACTGTCATTTTTTTTTTGGCCGAAATTTTGACCCCCTCCGATTTTCTTGAAACTCTGGATTCTGACAGAGGGCCACGAGACTTCGACCAGCGCGCAAAAATGGAGGCTCTAGACCCTTCCAGAGCCGAGATATCGAAGGTCAAAATTTGGACCTGAAAAAAAACATAAGGGGTAACACTGTCATTTTTTTTTTTGGCCGAAATTTTGACCCCCTCCGATTTTCTTGAAACTCTGGATTCTGACAGAGGGCCACGAGACTTCGACCAGCGCGCAAAAATGGAGGCTCTAGACCCTTCCAGAGCCGAGATATCGAAGGTCAAAATTTGGACCTGAAAAAAAAAACATAAGGGGTAACACTGTCATTTTTTTTTTTGGCCGAAATTTTGACCCCCTCCGATTTTCTGAAACTCTGGATTCTGACAGAGGGCCACGAGACTTCGACCAGCGCGCAAAAATCGAGGCTCTAGACCCTTCCAGAGCCGAGATATCGAAGGTCAAAATTTGGACCTGAAAAAAAACATAAGGGGTAACACTGTCATTTTTTTTTTTTGGCCGAAATTTTGACCCCCTCCGATTTTCTTGAAACTCTGGATTCTGACAGAGGGCCACGAGACTTCGACCAGCGCGCAAAAATGGAGGCTCTAGACCCTTCCAGAGCCGAGATTTTGAAGGTCAAAATTTGGACCTGAAAAAAAAAACATAAGGGGTAACACTGTCATTTTTTTTTTTTTGGCCGAAATTATGACCCCCCTCCGATTTTCTTGAAACTCTGGATTCTGACAGAGGGCTACGAGACTTCGACCAGCGCGCAAAAATGGAGGCTCTAGACCCTTCCAGAGCCGAGATATCGAAGGTCAAAATTTGGACCTGAAAAAAAAACATAAGGGGTAACACTGTCATTTTTTTTTGGCCGAAATTTTGACCCCCTCCGATTTTCTTGAAACTCTGGATTCTGACAGAGGGCCACGAGACTTCGACCAGCGCGCAAAAATGGAGGCTCTAGACCCTTCCAGAGCCGAGATATCGAAGGTCAAAATTTGGACCTGAAAAAAAACATAAGGGGTAACACTGTCATTTTTTTTTATTTGGCCGAAATTTTGACCCCCTCCGATTTTCTTGAAACTCTGGATTCTGACAGAGGGCCACGAGACTTCGACCAGCGCGCAAAAATGGAGGCTCTAGACCCTTCCAGAGCCGAGATATCGAAGGTCAAAATTTGGACCTGAAAAAAAAACATAAGGGGTAACACTGTCATTTTTTTTTTTTTGGCCGAAATTTTGACCCCCTCCGATTTTCTTGAAACTCTGGATTCTGAAAGAGGGCCACGAGACTTCGACCAGCGCGCAAAAATGGAGGCTCTAGACCCTTCCAGAGCCGAGATATCGAAGGTCAAAATTTGGACCTGAAAAAAAAACATAAGGGGTAACACTGTCATTTTTTTTTTTTTGGCCGAAATTTTGACCCCCTCCGATTTTCTTGAAACTCTGGATTCTGACAGAGGGCCACGAGACTTCGACCAGCGCGCAAAAATGGAGGCTCTAGACCCTTCCAGAGCCGAGATATCGAAGGTCAAAATTTGGACCTGAAAAAAAACATAAGGGGTAACACTGTCATTTTTTTTTTGGCCGAAATTTTGACCCCCTCCGATTTTCTTGAAACTCTGGATTCTGACAGAGGGCCACGAGACTTCGACCACCGCGCAAAAATGGAGGCTCTAGACCCTTCCAGAGCCGAGATATCGAAGGTCAAAATTTGGACCTGAAAAAAAAACATAAGGGGTAACACTGTCATTTTTTTTTTTTGGCCGAAATTTTGACCCCCTCCGATTTTCTTGAAACTCTGGATTCTGACAGAGGGCCACGAGACTTCGACCAGCGCGCAAAAATGGAGGCTCTAGACCCTTCCAGAGCCGAGATATCGAAGGTCAAAATTTGGACCTGAAAAAAAAACATAAGGGGTAACACTGTCATTTTTTTTTTTTGGCCGAAATTTTGACCCCCTCCGATTTTCTTGAAACTCTGGATTCTGACAGAGGGCCACGAGACTTCGACCAGCGCGCAAAAATGGAGGCTCTAGACCCTTCCAGAGCCGAGATATCGAAGGTCAAAATTTGGACCTGAAAAAAAAACATAAGGGGTAACACTGTCATTTTTTTTGTTGGCCGAAATTTTGACCCCCTCCGATTTTCTTGAAACTCTGGATTCTGACAGAGGGCCACGAGACTTCGACCAGCGCGCAAAAATCGAGGCTCTAGACCCTTCCAGAGCCGAGATATCGAAGGTCAAAATTTGGACCTGAAAAAAAAAACATAAGGGGTAACACTGTCATTTTTTTTTTTGGCCGAAATTTTGACCCCCTCCGATTTTCTTGAAACTCTGGATTCTGACAGAGGGCCACAAGACTTCGACCAGCGCGCAAAAATGGAGGCTCTAGACCCTTCCAGAGCCGAGATATCGAAGGTCAAAATTTGGACCTGAAAAAAAAACATAAGGGGTAACACTGTCATTTTTTTTTTTTGGCCGAAATTTTGACCCCCTCTGATTTTCTTGAAACTCTGGATTCTGACAGAGGGCCACGAGACTTCGACCAGCGCGCAAAAATGGAGGCTCTAGACCCTTCCAGAGCCGAGATATCGAAGGTCAAAATTTGGACCTGAAAAAAAAACATAAGGGGTAACACTGTCATTTTTTTTTGGCCGAAATTTTGACCCCCTCCGATTTTCTTGAAACTCTGGATTCTGACAGAGGGCCACGAGACTTCGACCAGCGCGCAAAAATGGAGGCTCTAGACCCTTCCAGAGCCGAGATATCGAAGGTCAAAATTTGGACCTGAAAAAAAAACATAAGGGGTAACACTGTCATTTTTTTTTTTGGCCGAAATTTTGACCCCCTCCGATTTTCTTGAAACTCTGGATTCTGACAGAGGGCCATGAGACTTCGACCAGCGCGCAAAAATGGAGGCTCTAGACCCTTCCGGAGCCGAGATATCGAAGGTCAAAATTTGGACCTGAAAAAAAAACATAAGGGGTAACACTGTAATTTTTTTTTTTTTTGGCCGAAATTTTGACTCCCTCCGATTTTCTTGAAACTCTGGATTCTGACAGAGGGCCACGAGACTTCGACCAGCGCGCAAAAATGGAGGCTCTAGACCCTTCCAGAGCCGAGATATCGAAGGTCAAAATTTGGACCTGAAAAAAAAACATAAGGGGTAACACTGTCATTTTTTTTTTTGGCCGAAATTTTGACCCCCTCCGATTTTCTTGAAACTCTGGATTCTGACAGAGGGCCACGAGACTTCGACCAGCGCGCAAAAATGGAGGCTCTAGACCCTTCCAGAGCCGAGATATCGAAGGTCAAAATTTGGACCTGAAAAAAAAAACATAAGGGGTAACACTGTCATTTTTTTTTTTTGGCCGAAATTTTGACCCCCTCCGATTTTCTTGAAACTCTGGATTCTGACAGAGGGCCACGAGACTTCGACCACCGCGCAAAAATGGAGGCTCTAGACCCTTCCAGAGCCGAGATATCGAAGGTCAAAATTTGGACCTGAAAAAAAAAACATAAGGGGTAACACTGTCATTTTTTTTTTTGGCCGAAATTTTGACCCCCTCCGATTTTCTTGAAACTCTGGATTCTGACAGAGGGCCACGAGACTTCGACCAGCGCGCAAAAATGGAGGCTCTAGACCCTTCCAGAGCCGAGATATCGAAGGTCAAAATTTGGACCTGAAAAAAAAACATAAGGGGTAACACTGTCATTTTTTTTTTTTTTGGCCGAAATTTTGACCCCCTCCGATTTTCTTGAAACTCTGGATTCTGACAGAGGGCCACGAGACTTTCGACCAGCGCGCAAAAATGGAGGCTCTAGACCCTTCCAGAGCCGAGATATCGAAGGTCAAAATTTGGACCTGAAAAAAAAACATAAGGGGTAACACTGTCATTTTTTTTGTTGGCCGAAATTTTGACCCCCTCCGATTTTCTTGAAACTCTGGATTCTGACAGAGGGCCACGAGACTTCGACCAGCGCGCAAAAATGGAGGCTCTAGACCCTTCCAGAGCCGAGATATCGAAGGTCAAAATTTGGACCTGAAAAAAAAACATAAGGGGTAACACTGTCATTTTTTTTTTTGGCCGAAATTTTGACCCCCTCCGATTTTCTTGAAACTCTGGATTCTGACAGAGGGCCACGAGACTTCGACCAGCGCGCAAAATGGAGGCTCTAGACCCTTCCAGAGCCGAGATATCGAAGGTCAAAATTTGGACCTGAAAAAAAAAACATAAGGGGTAACACTGTCATTTTTTTTTTAGGCCGAATTTATGACCCCCTCCGATTTTCTTGAAACTCTGGATTCTGACAGAGGGCCACGAGACTTCGACCAGCGCGCAAAAATGGAGGCTCTAGACCCTTCCAGAGCCGAGATATCGAAGGTCAAAATTTGGACCTGAAAAAAAAAACATAAGGGGTAACACTGTCATTTATTTTTTTGGCCGAAATTTTGACCCCCTCCGATTTTCTTGAAACTCTGGATTCTGACAGAGGGCCACGAGACTTCGACCAGCGCGCAAAAATGGAGGCTCTAGACCCTTCCAGAGCCGAGATATCGAAGGTCAAAATTTGGACCTGAAAAAAAAAACATAAGGGGTAACACTGTCATTTTTTTTTTGGCCGAAATTTTGACCCCCTCCGATTTTCTTGAAACTCTGGATTCTGACAGAGGCCACGAGACTTCGACCAGCGCGCAAAAATGGAGGCTCTAGACCCTTCCAGAGCCGAGATATCGAAGGTCAAAATTTGGACCTGAAAAAAAAAACATAAGGGGTAACACTGTCATTTTTTTTTTTTTGGCCGAAATTTTGACCCCCTCCGATTTTCTTGAAACTCTGGATTCTGACAGAGGGCCACGAGACTTCGACCAGCGCGCAAAAATGGAGGCTCTAGACCCTTCCAGAGCCGAGATATCGAAGGTCAAAATTTGGACCTGAAAAAAAAAACATAAGGGGTAACACTGTCATTTTTTTTTTTGGCCGAAATTTTGACCCCCTCCGATTTTCTTGAAACTCTGGATTCTGACAGAGGGCCACGAGACTTCGACCACCGCGCAAAAATGGAGGCTCTAGACCCTTCCAGAGCCGAGATATCGAAGATCAAAATTTGGACCTGAAAAAAAAAAACATAAGGGGTAACACTGTCATTTTTTTTTGGCCGAAATTTTGACCCCCTCCGATTTTCTTGAAACTCTGGATTCTGACAGAGGGCCACGAGACTTCGACCAGCGCGCAAAAATGGAGGCTCTAGACCCTTCCAGAGCCGAGATATCGAAGGTCAAAATTTGTACCTGAAAAAAAAACATAAGGGGTAACACTGTCATTTTTTTTTTGGCCGAAATTTTGACCCCCTCCGATTTTCTTGAAACTCTGGATTCTGACAGAGGGCCACGAGACTTCGACCAGCGCGCAAAAATGGAGGCTCTAGACCCTTCCAGAGCCGAGATATCGAAGGTCAAAATTTGGACCTGAAAAAAAAAACATAAGGGGTAACACTGTCATTTTTTTTTGGCCGAAATTTTGACCCCCTCCGATTTTCTTGAAACTCTGGATTCTGACAGAGGGCCACGAGACTTCGACCAGCGCGCAAAAATGGAGGCTCTAGACCCTTCCAGAGCCGAGATATCGAAGGTCAAAATTTGGACCTGAAAAAAAAACATAAGGGGTAACACTGTCATTTTTTTTTTGGCCGAAATTTTGAGCCCCTCCGATTTTCTTGAAACTCTGGATTCTGACAGAGGGCCACGAGACTTCGACCAGCGCGCAAAAATGGAGGCTCTAGACCCTTCCAGAGCCGAGATATCGAAGGTCAAAATTTGGACCTGAAAAAAAAAAACATAAGGGGTAACACTGTCATTTTTTTTTTTTGGCCGAAATTTTGACCCCCTCCGATTTTCTTGAAACTCTGGATTCTGACAGAGGGCCACGAGACTTCGACCAGCGCGCAAAAATGGAGGCTCTAGACCCTTCCAGAGCCGAGATATCGAAGGTCAAAATTTGGACCTGAAAAAAAAAACATAAGGGGTAACACTGTCATTTTTTTTTTTGGCCGAAATTTTGACCCCCTCCGATTTTCTTGAAACTCTGGATTCTGACAGAGGGCCACGAGACTTCGACCAGCGCGCAAAAATGGAGGCTCTAGACCCTTCCAGAGCCGAGATATCGAAGGTCAAAATTTGGACCTGAAAAAAAAACATAAGGGGTAACACTGTCATTTTTTTTTGGCCGAAATTATGACCCCCTCCGATTTTCTTGAAACTCTGGATTCTGACAGAGGGCCACGAGACTTCGACCAGCGCGCAAAAATGGAGGCTCTAGACCCTTCCAGAGCCGAGATATCGAAGGTCAAAATTTGGACCTGAAAAAAAAACATAAGGGGTAACACTGTCTTTTTTTTTTTGGCCGAAATTTTGACCCCCTCCGATTTTCTTGAAACTCTGGATTCTGACAGAGGGCCACGAGACTTCGACCAGCGCGCAAAAAATGGAGGCTCTAGACCCTTCCAGAGCCGAGATATCGAAGGTCAAAATTTGGACCTGAAAAAAAACATAAGGGGTAACACTGTCATTTTTTTTTTTTTGGCCGAAATTTGACCCCCTCCGATTTTCTTGAAACTCTGGATTCTGACAGAGGGCCACGAGACTTCGACCAGCGCGCAAAAATGGAGGCTCTAGACCCTTCCAGAGCCGAGATATCGAAGGTCAAAATTTGGACCTGAAAAAAAAAACATAAGGGGTAACACTGTCATTTTTTTTTTTTGGCCGAAATTTTGACCCCCTCCGATTTTCTTGAAACTCTGGATTCTGACAGAGGGCCACGAGACTTCGACCAGCGCGCAAAAATGGAGGCTCTAGACCCTTCCAGAGCCGAGATATCGAAGGTCAAAATTTGGACCTGAAAAAAAAAACATAAGGGGTAACACTGTCATTTTTTTTTTTGGCCGAAATTTTGACCCCCTCCGATTTTCTTGAAACTCTGGATTCTGACAGAGGGCCACGAGACTTCGACCAGCGCGCAAAAATGGAGGCTCTAGACCCTTCCAGAGCCGAGATATCGAAGGTCAAAATTTGGACCTGAAAAAAAACATAAGGGGTAACACTGTCATTTTTTTTTTGGCCGAAATTTTGACCCCCTCCGATTTTCTTGAAACTCTGGATTCTGACAGAGGGCCACGAGACTTCGACCAGCGCGCAAAAATGGAGGCTCTAGACCCTTCCAGAGCCGAGATATCGAAGGTCAAAATTTGGACCTGAAAAAAAAACATAAGGGGTAACACTGTCATTTTTTTTTTGGCCGAAATTTTGACCCCCTCCGATTTTCTTGAAACTCTGGATTCTGACAGAGGGCCACGAGACTTCGACCAGCGCGCAAAAATCGAGGCTCTAGACCCTTCCAGAGCCGAGATATCGAAGGTCAAAATTTGGACCTGAAAAAAAAAACATAAGGGTAACACTGTCATTTTTTTTTTTTGGCCGAAATTTTGACCCCCTCCGATTTTCTTGAAACTCTGGATTCTGACAGAGGGCCACGAGACTTCGACCAGCGCGCAAAAATGGAGGCTCTAGACCCTTCCAGAGCCGAGATTTTGAAGGTCAAAATTTGGACCTGAAAAAAAAAACATAAGGGGTAACACTGTCATTTTTTTTTTTTTGGCCGAAATTATGACCCCCTCCGATTTTCTTGAAACTCTGGATTCTGACAGAGGGCTACGAGACTTCGACCAGCGCGCAAAAATGGAGGCTCTAGACCCTTCCAGAGCCGAGATATCGAAGGTCAAAATTTGGACCTGAAAAAAAAAACATAAGGGGTAACACTGTCATTTTTTTTTGGCCGAAATTTTGACCCCCTCCGATTTTCTTGAAACTCTGGATTCTGACAGAGGGCCACGAGACTTCGACCAGCGCGCAAAAATGGAGGCTCTAGACCCTTCCAGAGCCGAGATATCGAAGGTCAAAATTTGGACCTGAAAAAAAAAACATAAGGGGTAACACTGTCATTTTTTTTTTTTGGCCGAAATTTTGACCCCCTCCGATTTTCTTGAAACTCTGGATTCTGACAGAGGGTCACGAGACTTCGACCAGCGCGCAAAAATGGAGGCTCTAGACCCTTCCAGAGCCGAGATATCGAAGGTCAAAATTTGGACCTGAAAAAAAACATAAGGGGTAACACTGTCATTTTTTTTTGGCCGAAATTTTGACCCCCTCCGATTTTCTTGAAACTCTGGATTCTGACAGAGGGCCACGAGACTTCGACCACCGCGCAAAAATGGAGGCTCTAGACCCTTCCAGAGCCGAGATATCGAAGGTCAAATTTGGACCTGAAAAAAAAACATAAGGGGTAACACTGTCATTTTTTTTTTTGGCCGAAATTTTGACCCCCTCCGATTTTCTTCAAACTCTGGATTCTGACAGAGGGCCACGAGACTTCGACCAGCGCGCAAAAATGGAGGCTCTAGACCCTTCCAGAGCCGAGATATCGAAGGTCAAAATTTGGACCTGAAAAAAAAACATAAGGGGTAACACTGTCATTTTTTTTGTTGGCCGAAATTTTGACCCCCTCCGATTTTCTTGAAACTCTGGATTCTGACAGAGGGCCACGAGACTTCGACCAGCGCGCAAAAATGGAGGCTCTAGACCCTTCCAGAGCCGAGATATCGAAGGTCAAAATTTGGACCTGAAAAAAAAACATAAGGGGTAACACTGTCATTTTTTTTTTTTGGCCGAAATTTTGACCCCCTCCGATTTTCTTGAAACTCTGGATTCTGACAGAGGGCCACAAGACTTCGACCAGCGCGCAAAAATGGAGGCTCTAGACCCTTCCAGAGCCGAGATATCGAAGGTCAAAATTTGGACCTGAAAAAAAAAACATAAGGGGTAACACTGTCATTTTTTTTTTTTGGCCGAAATTTTGACCCCCTCTGATTTTCTTGAAACTCTGGATTCTGACAGAGGGCCACGAGACTTCGACCAGCGCGCAAAAATGGAGGCTCTAGACCCTTCCAGAGCCGAGATATCGAAGGTCAAAATTTGGACCTGAAAAAAAAACATAAGGGGTAACACTGTCATTTTTTTTTGGCCGAAATTTTGACCCCCTCCGATTTTCTTGAAACTCTGGATTCTGACAGAGGGCCACGAGACTTCGACCAGCGCGCAAAAATGGAGGCTCTAGACCCTTCCAGAGCCGAGATATCGAAGGTCAAAATTTGGACCTGAAAAAAAAACATAAGGGGTAACACTGTCATTTTTTTTTTGGCCGAAATTTTGACCCCCTCCGATTTTCTTGAAACTCTGGATTCTGACAGAGGGCCACGAGACTTCGACCAGCGCGCAAAAATGGAGGCTCTAGACCCTTCCGGAGCCGAGATATCGAAGGTCAAAATTTGGACCTGAAAAAAAAAACATAAGGGGTAACACTGTCATTTTTTTTTTTTTGGCCGAAATTTTGACTCCCTCCGATTTTCTTGAAACTCTGGATTCTGACAGAGGGCCACGAGACTTCGACCAGCGCGCAAAATGGAGGCTCTAGACCCTTCCAGAGCCGAGATATCGAAGGTCAAAATTTGGACCTGAAAAAAAAAACATAAGGGGTAACACTGTCATTTTTTTTTTTTGGCCGAAATTTTGACCCCCTCCGATTTTCTTGAAACTCTGGATTCTGACAGAGGGCCACGAGACTTCGACCAGCGCGCAAAAATGGAGGCTCTAGACCCTTCCAGAGCCGAGATATCGAAGGTCAAAATTTGGACCTGAAAAAAAAACATAAGGGGTAACACTGTCATTTTTTTTTTTTTGGCCGAAATTTTGACCCCCTCCGATTTTCTTGAAACTCTGGATTCTGACAGAGGGCCACGAGACTTCGACCACCGCGCAAAAATGGAGGCTCTAGACCCTTCCAGAGCCGAGATATCGAAGGTCAAAATTTGGACCTGAAAAAAAAACATAAGGGGTAACACTGTCATTTTTTTTTTTGGCCGAAATTTTGACCCCCTCCGATTTTCTTGAAACTCTGGATTCTGACAGAGGGCCACGAGACTTCGACCAGCGCGCAAAAATCGAGGCTCTAGACCCTTCCAGAGCCGAGATATCGAAGGTCAAAATTTGGACCTGAAAAAAAACATAAGGGGTAACACTGTCATTTTTTTTTTTTTGGCCGAAATTTTGACCCCCTCCGATTTTCTTGAAACTCTGGATTCTGACAGAGGGCCACGAGACTTCGACCAGCGCGCAAAAATGGAGGCTCTAGACCCTTCCAGAGCCGAGATTTTGAAGGTCAAAATTTGGACCTGAAAAAAAAAACATAAGGGGTAACACTGTCATTTTTTTTTTTTGGCCGAAATTATGACCCCCTCCGATTTTCTTGAAACTCTGGATTCTGACAGAGGGCTACGAGACTTCGACCAGCGCGCAAAAATGGAGGCTCTAGACCCTTCCAGAGCCGAGATATCGAAGGTCAAAATTTGGACCTGAAAAAAAAAAACATAAGGGGTAACACTGTCATTTTTTTTTGGCCGAAATTTTGACCCCCTCCGATTTTCTTGAAACTCTGGATTCTGACAGAGGGCCACGAGACTTCGACCAGCGCGCAAAAATGGAGGCTCTAGACCCTTCCAGAGCCGAGATATCGAAGGTCAAAATTTGGACCTGAAAAAAAAAACATAAGGGGTAACACTGTCATTTTTTTTTTTGGCCGAAATTTTGACCCCCTCCGATTTTCTTGAAACTCTGGATTCTGACAGAGGGCCACGAGACTTCGACCAGCGCGCAAAAATGGAGGCTCTAGACCCTTCCAGAGCCGAGATATCGAAGGTCAAAATTTGGACCTGAAAAAAAAACATAAGGGGTAACACTGTCATTTTTTTTTTTGGCCGAAATTTTGACCCCCTCCGATTTTCTTGAAACTCTGGATTCTGACAGAGGGCCACGAGACTTCGACCACCGCGCAAAAATGGAGGCTCTAGACCCTTCCAGAGCCGAGATATCGAAGGTCAAAATTTGGACCTGAAAAAAAAACATAAGGGGTAACACTGTCATTTTTTTTTTTTGGCCGAAATTTTGACCCCCTCCGATTTTCTTGAAACTCTGGATTCTGACAGAGGGCCACGAGACTTCGACCAGCGCGCAAAATCGAGGCTCTAGACCCTTCCAGAGCCGAGATATCGAAGGTCAAAATTTGGACCTGAAAAAAAAACATAAGGGGTAACACTGTCATTTTTTTTTTTTGGCCGAAATTTTGACCCCCTCCGATTTTCTTGAAACTCTGGATTCTGACAGAGGGCCACGAGACTTCGACCAGCGCGCAAAAATGGAGGCTCTAGACCCTTCCAGAGCCGAGATTTTGAAGGTCAAAATTTGGACCTGAAAAAAAAAACATAAGGGGTAACACTGTCATTTTTTTTTTTGGCCGAAATTATGACCCCCTCCGATTTTCTTGAAACTCTGGATTCTGACAGAGGGCTACGAGACTTCGACCAGCGCGCAAAAATGGAGGCTCTAGACCCTTCCAGAGCCGAGATATCGAAGGTCAAAATTTGGACCTGAAAAAAAAAACATAAGGGGTAACACTGTCATTTTTTTTTGGCCGAAATTTTGACCCCCTCCGATTTTCTTGAAACTCTGGATTCTGACAGAGGGCCACGAGACTTCGACCAGCGCGCAAAAATGGAGGCTCTAGACCCTTCCAGAGCCGAGATATCGAAGGTCAAAATTTGGACCTGAAAAAAAAACATAAGGGGTAACACTGTCATTTTTTTTATTTTGGCCGAAATTTTGACCCCCTCCGATTTTCTTGAAACTCTGGATTCTGACAGAGGGCCACGAGACTTCGACCAGCGCGCAAAAATGGAGGCTCTAGACCCTTCCAGAGCCGAGATATCGAAGGTCAAAATTTGGACCTGAAAAAAAAACATAAGGGGTAACACTGTCATTTTTTTTTTTGGCCGAAATTTTGACCCCCTCCGATTTTCTTGAAACTCTGGATTCTGAAAGAGGGCCACGAGACTTCGACCAGCGCGCAAAAATGGAGGCTCTAGACCCTTCCAGAGCCGAGATATCGAAGGTCAAAATTTGGACCTGAAAAAAAAACATAAGGGGTAACACTGTCATTTTTTTTTTTTGGCCGAAATTTTGACCCCCTCCGATTTTCTTGAAACTCTGGATTCTGACAGAGGGCCACGAGACTTCGACCAGCGCGCAAAAATGGAGGCTCTAGACCCTTCCAGAGCCGAGATATCGAAGGTCAAAATTTGGACCTGAAAAAAAACATAAGGGGTAACACTGTCATTTTTTTTTTGGCCGAAATTTTGACCCCCTCCGATTTTCTTGAAACTCTGGATTCTGACAGAGGGCCACGAGACTTCGACCACCGCGCAAAAATGGAGGCTCTAGACCCTTCCAGAGCCGAGATATCGAAGGTCAAAATTTGGACCTGAAAAAAAAACATAAGGGGTAACACTGTCATTTTTTTTTTTTGGCCGAAATTTTGACCCCCTCCGATTTTCTTGAAACTCTGGATTCTGACAGAGGGCCACGAGACTTCGACCAGCGCGCAAAAATGGAGGCTCTAGACCCTTCAGAGCCGAGATATCGAAGGTCAAAATTTGGACCTGAAAAAAAAACATAAGGGGTAACACTGTCATTTTTTTTTTTTGGCCGAAATTTTGACCCCCTCCGATTTTCTTGAAACTCTGGATTCTGACAGAGGGCCACGAGACTTCGACCAGCGCGCAAAAATGGAGGCTCTAGACCCTTCCAGAGCCGAGATATCGAAGGTCAAAATTTGGACCTGAAAAAAAAACATAAGGGGTAACACTGTCATTTTTTTTGTTGGCCGAAATTTTGACCCCCTCCGATTTTCTTGAAACTCTGGATTCTGACAGAGGGCCACGAGACTTCGACCAGCGCGCAAAAATCGAGGCTCTAGACCCTTCCAGAGCCGAGATATCGAAGGTCAAAATTTGGACCTGAAAAAAAAAACATAAGGGGTAACACTGTCATTTTTTTTTTTTGGCCGAAATTTTGACCCCCTCCGATTTTCTTGAAACTCTGGATTCTGACAGAGGGCCACAAGACTTCGACCAGCGCGCAAAAATGGAGGCTCTAGACCCTTCCAGAGCCGAGATATCGAAGGTCAAAATTTGGACCTGAAAAAAAAAACATAAGGGGTAACACTGTCATTTTTTTTTTTTGGCCGAAATTTTGACCCCCTCTGATTTTCTTGAAACTCTGGATTCTGACAGAGGGCCACGAGACTTCGACCAGCGCGCAAAATGGAGGCTCTAGACCCTTCCAGAGCCGAGATATCGAAGGTCAAAATTTGGACCTGAAAAAAAACATAAGGGGTAACACTGTCATTTTTTTTTGGCCGAAATTTTGACCCCCTCCGATTTTCTTGAAACTCTGGATTCTGACAGAGGGCCACGAGACTTCGACCAGCGCGCAAAAATGGAGGCTCTAGACCCTTCCAGAGCCGAGATATCGAAGGTCAAAATTTGGACCTGAAAAAAAAAACATAAGGGGTAACACTGTCATTTTTTTTTTTGGCCGAAATTTTGACCCCCTCCGATTTCTTGAAACTCTGGATTCTGACAGAGGGCCATGAGACTTCGACCAGCGCGCAAAAATGGAGGCTCTAGACCCTTCCGGAGCCGAGATATCGAAGGTCAAAATTTGGACCTGAAAAAAAAAACATAAGGGGTAA
>JBBNEX010000173.1:0-48903 GCA_038021265.1 Cyprinella venusta
TCCACCTATTTTTTAGATATAAATATGTCGGAAATTATACACACCTACTAATATTTAATAAATTATTAAAAGCAACTAATATCTGAAATGATATTTAAGATATTACTCATATTGTGCTTTATTAAATTTGTTCACTCGGAATATGTTCTTGCTCCGAGAGTAAGTATTTTTGATTGTAAAATTTTTTTGTTTTTTCAAAAAAAATATTATATAAGAATCCTTGATTAAAACACAGTTTTTTAGGTCATTTAAGACACAGTTATCGTCAATATTATTTATTGCAGATTTCTGCGCTTTTCTTCATTTAAATATTTTTTCCTTGATTGTTGCAAAGAAATTCGGAAAGATTCCCGATCCTTTATTGAAATATTGAATGACCCAAGATATTTATATTAGTATAAATGTATGTGAAGGAATAAATAAAAATACAGATTGGTGTCTGAGCAGATTTATTATTTGTACTTAATATTTAATTTCTATCATGTTATGTTTTTAAGGCAGACAGGCTAAAAATATGATTCTAAAAAAATTACATATAACTACTGTTGATTGAAGTAATATTAATTTGTTAGTGTTCAAAAAACATCAAAAATTACAAGCAAGTAAATATTAATACAGTATTTTTTAGTTCGGATGACAGTTGAGCGAAAACTTTTGGCGTTTTGAACAGATTAATAAAATAATTTTGAACTAAAATAGAAGGAATAAGACATAACATTTTATTAGATGGTTATAATTAGATTTGAGAGCAAAGCAATTTTTATATTTTTTAACGATTTTTGTTTATATTTGGACCAAAAAATATTATTCTACCTTTAAAATGCTATCTTGCATAGTAGTCTTTAATAATAATATTTTAAAAATATTTGCGCAAAAAAATGTCAGAATAACATTATTTACAACTCTACAAAAAAGTCTTGTAGATAAATTTAATCTAAATTATCGTTAAATTTTTTCTCCTCATTACTTTATAGAAATGTCATACAAAACTTAAAAAAATACAGTTGTTAAAATTCCTTAGATTTTCTGTTTTTAAAAACATTAATTTACATTTTAAACGAATGCGATTAAAAAATGCTTTTATATTTTTAATATTTTTCTCTTGTTAGATTAAAATCATGAGAATGCGCCTCTCATTGAAAAATATGAAAAATAATTTTAAGAACATATCGATAATATTTTTTGGTTTAATTTTTTTATCTAAAATATTTTTATATAATAAGCTTGTGATGATATTTGACCACATACAAAGTAGTCCTAGTGAATATCATGAAGGATGAAATGCATTTTACTCAATATTTAAGGAATTATATCGATGAAAATGATGAGTTACCGCCTAATGAGGAATACAACAAAATTTTTTACTCTGTCTGACTCATATATTCAATAATTCAATGAAGTATATTGTATTAGATTATTTTCAGTTTGGTTACAGGAATTATTTGAGTCTTATGATGATATGGGATTGGGAAAAGCAATTGAAGAACATCGTATTTTTTTTGGATGGATTTTCTGGATTTGTGATCACATAATTCAACGATTTCAATCTCTATTTCTAAACAATGTTCGAGATTTGGACAACTTAAATGATCTATGTAAAGAAAAATTTTCAGAGTGGGCTGAAACACAATATACTTCTTGTACAAAGCAAAAAACTAATTAATGTGATTAAGCTGAATAAATTGATTATGTTATTAATCTACTATGCTAAACATTAGATATATTACATTATATTTTACGCCTTTGATTATTTTACAACAAATATGCCTTCTAAAGAAAAATATAGCCAGATAAATTTATTGCGAGAGAAACTTGACCAACTCTTAATTACTTATATAAAAGATAAATATTTACCGGATGTATATTTTTTTATAATTATTCGAATATACTGATGAATTATTTGTCCATTGAGGGGGTTAATACTTTTTCTTAAATTTATATTGATCAGAATAATTACTTAAAGGCGTCTCAAATGCATAATATATGTTAGAATCGGTTTTAAGCAATCAAAGTATATTTTTAATACAGGGACTATTACTGTTTATAGCGAAAGTTCCTACTGTTACCGCGACAGCAATTAAATTAAAGGAGTATTTTTAATCGCTTTCAAATAAAAAGCGCGCTCGTACTAATAGCTATTGCGGCAGTAAGAATAAAGTAAACTTTTTTTTGATAAAACAGGTAGATGCCGAACAAATCACTATCTGACGAGATTAGAAAAATTATTATTTCAAGTTTAAATAAAGAAAAAATATCAGAGAAATTGTCGAGCTACAAATTGTTCCAAGGACCAGGTTTTTAGTGCCAAGAAAGCGTATGATGATTATGGAAGGAAAATCTAAAAAAACAGGGTGGTCCGAGATTATTAAAATTAAACCAAACATTGGTTGATGATATTTTGTACCACGTCGACAAATATTGAACCATTAATCTAAAAAGCCTCAATGAAATGATTTTTTAGCCTACTCTTCTAGTGTTTCAATTTGCACAATCTCTAAAAACATTTTGGATTTTAACTACTGAAATAAACGAGTGAGAAACATCACCGAAAGGAGTAATTCCTTACAGAATAAGAAGCTAGTTACCAATACGCAAATAGATTAATGCATACTTGCGATGATGACAGGCCTATCATATTCATAGACGAGACAGGTTTTAACATTTTTTTAAGATGTTTTATAGGATTATGCGATAATACTTCGAAAGCCATTACTTCGAAACCACTACTTCAAACGTAATTACTTCGAAAAACAATTACATCAAAAAACATATAATATGCAATAAAAAATAGAGTTTTGTTTTCCCAATAATTATCATGAATAGAGTGTTAAAGCGCTTCTCGATATTTTTATCCGCTAAAAATTTTAAATGCGATCCATGAATACTAATTAAATATTACAGCTGATGCATGGCACTCACTATATTATATTTATTTCAGTACGCGACATTTGGGCGCGGGACATTTGGGCGCCGATTGTAAAATCGTACCTTAAAAATAGTTTTTTAATTTAATTTTTGCCTATTTTACAAATTAAAAATGTTACCTAGCAGAAAACATATAAAATGTAAAATTTTACATTTATGTAGAATTTACCTATATGGAGGCTTTTGAATTACTTATTTTTTTATACAAAGACTTTTAATACTTTATGTGGTTTAAATTTAAAAATAGGGATGCTCATTTGTATTTCGCTGAGTCCAAAGAGTTTGTTTACTTACAGATTACTTTATCTACGCTAGATTATTTATATGTATGTTTAAGAATTTTTTCATTTTATGATATATTCAAAATCGAATTGATTATTATTAAGACGTTTTAATATATTTATATAATAAAAAAATAATATGAAATCTAGCGTAAAGGTTTTATTTGAATATTCGTGCCTCATAAGCTTTGATATGAAGTGATACCCATAATTTACTAGAAATGAATCCTCGCATGTTATAATATTATGAATTTTATTACAATCGAAAAATATTGAAATTAAATCAGAAAATACGGATTTGTTGGACAAGCAAGAAAAAATCTCATGAGAAATCTAAAAATCAATTGGAATATTTTCTTCTATATAATTCACCAGATGTTCAATAAGGAATATTGATATGTGCAGATAATTAATATTTACTTGGATATCGTACATAAGCCATCTCTATGTTGTTAGCACATTTAAATTTGCCTAATATTTTTTCAGCCAGATATTTTTTTATCGGAAGATGGAAAATTTTATTACCTTTTTCATAGTGCTGATTTCAAAGAAAATTCAACGTCAATCATCATTAGAATGCAATAAGCTATCTAAAAATTTTTTCTACGTTTTATCAAACATTTTATGCTGTGACTTATATAAGGAACAATAAATCACATAATAAACTTTTTATAAATATATATATTATTTAAGCCTGTTTCCTTTATAAAAAAACACTATCATCTAATTAAGCGATTCAACGTTCAAATAAAGACTCTAATATTTCAATAAATGTAAAAATGATTATTTCACTGGCTTTTTTGCTAATAATATGAAAATTAGCCTTGAATGCCAAATGTAGCCAAATAACTCCCAAATAATTACTATCCTTGATCGGTTGAGTATAATTAATAAGGATAACTAAACGTAGATGGATACGTAAAAACTTATTAGTTTACTGTCAAAATATGGTCCGTGTAAACCTGACAATTATCGCAAGAAGTCAGCGCTAATATCTTCAGCGTAGCTGCCGATCGTCGTCTGCAAACCAAAATATGTTAACATGACCCTAAACTTCGAAATTAATGAATGGTTTGAAAAGGTGCCAGCAAACTAGCTATTACATCTCGAATGATATGTAAAAGGAGATTTTTGGCGACAAAAAAAACAAAATATCGCGATATTGATGAAACGATCAACGCAATTTTTGTAGCTACAAAAGAGAAGGATGTTAATGATTAGTTAAGAAAAATCTCACGTATTTGTGCCTCAATAATTTTTTACTCAGTTTTAAAGATTTTTATTCATTAAAATAATCAAAAAAGGCTTAAGTTAAAAGATATTACTTTTTCTGCAAAATCATCCTTGAAAATTGATAAAAAACTTAAATCTACAATTTATATTTATTTCCACGTTTTTTATTTTTTTAATATTTAAAAAAAAATTATCTTTACACAAAAATTTTTCCATCGGCGCCCAAATGTCCAGCGCCCAAATGTCCCGCCGCCCAAATGTCTGCGCCAAATGTCCTGCTTCGATTTATTTTTATTTATTAAAATAAAATTTATTTTTTCATATATATAGTTTTCAGCTTAACCATCGTAATTATCTGATCTACTGGATTTAATATTGTCACAATAATTCAATAATCTTAAATTGATTTTTTTGGATCATTTAAACTCGTAATGTTTCATTAATGATCTTAAGACTATACTAGTTTTAAAATTAAAAAAATAAAAATTTTAAATAAATAATTTTGGGTTGATATTAGTGACGATATCTTCTAAGGTACTCTACCTTATCATTTGAATTATATTCAGATACAATAGAGAGGATTCGTTTATTTAAGTCCTCATATGTCCTGTTATGAGTTCTAATATCTGCTCCTGTGCGGGTCGGGTTAGGCTGGTATTGTTTATTGTTTGGTATGATTTCCACTTTTCAAGAAAAGAAAATATCGTTGGGTGGGATGCCCCCAACAAACAGCTGAAACACATTATTCCACCCCTCAACGGAGTTGTGTGTTCGTGGGAATCTGTTTATGGTGTCTTCGTAACAATTCCATAAATCTATAGGGAATGTAGGAATCCGCCTCTGATTATTAAGACCCATTCGACCAATACAAAAATCTTCGGCATAATCGATCATAGGTTGAACAACTTCAGCGTTGGTAACAAAAAATCTGTCGCCGCATAATTTATCAAAGGCATTTGGGACATCCATTGTAGGGATGAATGAAAGTGCATTAATCATTTTATTGGTCATCATAAAGTTAGCAACATTTGTATAGAATGCTTCAAATGAAGATAGAGAATTAATTTTTCTCCAATAGATTGACAGAAGTGGTAGTAGCATCTTTTATATGTGAATTTGGAAAGATTGAAGTAAGTTAATTAAGTGCTGCTTTTCTAAGTCGACAGTAATAAGCATTCGATTGACATTTGTTAAGAAATTTGAAATTGTTTGAAATAAAGAGTTTTAGATTATTTGAGTTTTGTTTGGAAGAAGAGCAAAGACGAATGGAAGTGATGTATTACTAATTGAACTATGAATTGTGTACAATTGAAAGAAAAGGCGAGGACAGGTTTTGAACGTGCCATCGCAATACAAACCTGAACTCTGAGAAAGTCGACTAATATTACTAGGAGTCGAAAAAATAATAATTCTGTTTGACGGGTTGCGGTTGTCGTGGAGTAGAAATTGTTTGTTTGAGTACGTTATTTGCAAACTTTGAAAATAGAAAGATAAGATGTCGAAGTTGGTAATGGATAAGGAGCTTGGTTTTGGTGTTTAACTCGTTGAATAGAGCGAGATATATTTTTTACAAGAGGAATATTAACAGTGATGATCTCAGGTAACCCTCGCGTTGCTCTGATATGATTTGTTGTTGAGAGCAGTGAGATACAGATGCGATAGATTTTATTGTTGTGACTACTTTTCTGGCAATTATACGAGAAACGTCTAGTGATGACTAGGTTCCCCTGTTACAATATAATTTTGTTCGTTTGCGAGACATCGAGCAGGGCCATTTTCCACGAAAGTACTCTGTACACTTCCAGTATATGGTTGATTAGTGTTGTTTTTCGTAAGAGTAGATATAATAATCATGAAAAAGAAATTTGTTTCCTCGTGGACTCAGAATAAAATGTTTTGTTTGCTAAAATTGATAATCAATCAGCTAATAATTATAATTATTTTTTTTATTGTAATTATTTAAAAAATTTAAATGTTAATAATATATATAAAAATTTTAACAAATATATTCCCATAGATACTCAGAATTTTGAATTTCGGTGTGATTACTTTCAAGGTATTTTTGTTCGAAATCGGGTTTTCGAAGTAATGGTTGTCGATGTAATGGTCGGTTACGTATTTATGGCCGATCACCATTAAATATAAATCCTAAAAAAGACTCATTTTCATTGAGATCAAAAAATATGAGTGTCATTTACGAAAGATTCGGTATTAAAATATAAATCAAAGAAAGAACATACAACGCTGAAGATTTTTCAAATTTTTGAACCTGATCTTTTTCAAATCTAACAACAAAGAGGGATTTTACTGGCAATATTCGTGATGGACAATGTCAGGTTCCATCACTGTAGAGTTATTCGTAATTCTGTGGAGGCAAATAATCATGATCTGCTGTTTCCTCTACCATATAGTCTAATCTCTAACCCTATTGGGGAGATTTTTTCAAAATTGAAATCAAAGGTTAGACGCGTGGAATCAAGAACTTCAAAGAACTTCTCCACGCCATTCAACAGGCTCATTCTGCAATCATTCAACCAGACTTAATTGGTTAATTTAATCGTATGAAAACTTTTTTTCCATTATGAATTAAAAAATCAGATATTTAATTATTTTAATTAAAATTTGCATTTTTTTCGCGATAACAACTAGAACGTGCGCTCTTTTAATTGGAACGCGATTCAAAAAAATCCTTCAATTCAATTTTTGTCGCGGTAACAATTGGAACTTTCGCGATAACAGTAATAATCCCTGTATTATATTTCTGACTCATTATACTTTATTATACTGACTTAATTTAGCATAAATACAACGCGGTATTTATGTTTTTAACAATATTATTTATCGTGAAAAAATATCATATAAAATTTATAATCGGATTTTACCATAAATATCAAACACAGAAATCAATGTGGCAAACTTACAAATTCATAAGCCGATAAAACTGAACCATCCGTTAATAGGGTGTGTTAAAGACATCACGTCGATGAATAATCAATGATCGGTAGATGTAGTTATAAGAAATCAATGAAAAATTTATCAAACGATGAAACCTACCCCATGATATAAGGGTAAGATGTTATGCTTTTTACCACAAAGAAAAAGTGAGCAACTTTTCGACGGCGTATAGAAGATACAAAATTATGATTCAATAAATGTATTATTTTTATCCCACTAATTTATTTTTCAATGATTAAAATAATCAAGGCTGATTCATATTAATAAATTATATACCCTACTAGGTGCCACCAAAAAGGTACTATGGTTTTGATGAAAGTCATAGAATAATCTTCCTACATCAAATAGTTTGCATTAGATGAAGCAATTATAATATTTTGACAGTAATATCTAAACGCAAGTAATTTTGTACCATATATTTCAGGTTATTCATGTTTTAAAAGCAGCTAGCGAATTTATGAACTTTCTGATTGTATAGCAAATTTTTCGTACATTAAATTTATATGTATATTAAACAAGAGAAATATGCGCTACACCATTGCTTAAAATTAAATTAAAATAAATCTTGAAATATTAAATATTTTCTGCAAAAAACACCATTGGTTTAGTATCATTTTAGCTCGATGTTTTACGTATAAATTATATATTGAAAAATTGATCAATATGTTATGTCAAAAATACATAGTTTTTCTCTAGTATTTTATGTTTAAAAATGTGAAAAAAAACGATCTTTCCCATTTTATTGTAAATTTTACGTTAAAAATCAGAGCTTAACATTTATTTTAAATCTAATTTAAGCAATTCTATACTGTAACTAGAGTTTTAATAAAAAATAAGCTGGGTCTAATAATGTAACTTTTATTGATAGTCGATATAAAAGTTCTCGAGTCTTGTGACTTTTTCTAACGATGCCTCTGATAAAGCTATTATTCTAAGCCTTCCCTAAATTTTTTTAATATCTCTTTGATTAAAATGTCTTTTTAGCATTACATCGATATTTGTAGAATTTTATTTAAAAACTTAAAAAAGCTCTACAAATTTGCTAAAGTTAATAAAATAGAGAGATTAAATGTCTTAATATTTTGATATAAATGAATAAAAAAACGTTAAAAAAAGTTTTTGGAAAAACAGGGCTATATATATGGCAAAAACATCACAAAAAAAAATTCCTTGTCTAAAAAATGAAGAATTGAAAGTAATGAAAAATACTGGCACTAAACGAATATTGTCCTATGATTTATTTGGTTAGGAATCATAAAACAGCAAAATCTATTTTAATAGGGTTGTAAGACATTTTGTAACAATGTGTTAGGGACCTGCAAATCGTAAATTTTTTTAGAATCGAAAATCAAATCGAAATTCTTCTTATATTTGATTTTGTATCGAGTTCGAATCGAATAAATAAAACGCATAATTTTAATTTCGCCTACGACCTTTAAGACAAATTTTATACCGTAAATAAAAATCAATTTATATATTTAAGATAAAAATAAATATAATCGGAGTTTTCCATTTTTTTGGAAAAATCATTTGATAAATTTGTTGTTTATGCTTTGGAATGCATTATTAATTATTTAAAGAGTTTTGCATCCATAAACAAACGAGATATATTGTACGATGATATTTAAAAAATTAATTATTTTTACATTACTTTATTTAATAAATAAATTCAATATACTAAGCCGCTTCTCATCATTTCTCAAAATTCTATTTGTTTTCAAAGAACGCAGATTGAGTCTTAAAAGGCACAAGAATTTTAATTTAGCTAATACTATTGCCTGTCAGCTATATAACGATTTTAAAATTTTCCAATTGAATCGAATTTATTATCGAAAAGAATTCGAATCTCGTTTATGATTCGATTTAGAATCGGATATTCGCAGGGCCCTACAATGTACATCGATGCCTCGCCTAACGTACTTAATTTGTTCTAGGAGTAAGTTATTGATACGAAACGATCGTAATGCGAAGCACGCTATGTACTTAAATATAAACAAAAAAATTAATTTCTGTGTCGACACGAAAAATTAAAACCTTGGTTCGGAGCAATTTTCTGTTTTGATATCGTCCGATCTCAAGAACACATGTTAATTCATGAAAAAAACGTGCGCATAAGCTAAATAGTTGAATCTGATTTAGTTCATTGTGTCAAACAGGGTTCGTTATTCGAGTTATTAATTAGCAAAAAAAATTACGTTGTTAGCAGCGCACGTTTTCCAAAGTGTACGTTATGCGACGTATCACTGTAATTACATACATAAAGAAAAATCATGCAAAAAAGATCTTAATTTAAATCGTAAAAACTAATATAATTTATAAAATTCAGATATTTTTAGATATATATATGAGATTTTTTTAATTAATTGGGACATGGATGGCGATTATTTACTAATTTATTTATCGAAATTGTAAATAAGATGATTGTTCAGACAATAATACATATACTTATGTAATAAACTGATGGTCACGTTATGCAAACATATGTGATTATAAATAGGCCTTATTAAAAATTTTTATGATTTAACGATCAAATTTTCAGTCTTTTTGTTGTGATTTTTACGCAAATAAACGAATTTATACAATTTTGGAAGTTATCTATTTAGGAATTTTATTATACAAATTAGGTTTTGATTAAATTAATTAAAAAGGTAAAAATAATGTTTTTAAATTCGTAAATATTTCAAGATATTGTAGTTTTTACGAATTTCTTCAATCTTATTACTCAAAAAAATACTATTTAAATTAATCTATTAATCAAATAGTTACTTTGATGGCGTGACATCGTAATCGTACCACCTATTTTTATGTATAAATATGTCGGAAATTATACACGCCCACTAATATTTAATAAATAATTAAAAATGCCAACAAATATCTGAAATGTCATTTAAGATATTACTCATATTGTGTTTTATTAAATTTGTTCATTCTGAATATGTTCTTGCTCCTAGAGTAAGTATTTTTGCTTATAAATTTGTTTTTCCCTAAGAAAATATAACTATAAGAATCATCAAGTAAAACACATTTCCTCGAGTCATTTAAAACACTTTCATCGTCATTAGTTTTTTATTGGATATTTCTGGGCCTTATACGTCAAATATACTTATTTCCTTTAATAGAATAATGAAATTTGGGATGATTCCCTATCCTAGATTTAACTGGTCTTTAATTAGATATTTATCCTACTTTAAATGTTTGTCAGAAGGCAAATAAAAATAGCGATTGGTATTTTGATAGATCTAAAATTTACGCTTTATAGGTCGCCCGACTAAGTGCGCGTAATTATCCAGGATAGTTCTTAATTTGAAACTCTTCTAACGAATCACGAACCGAAAAAAAAACTTTATCGAATTTTAGCAAAAAAATGGGTGAAAAATTTTCTCATACATTTATACAAAAAAAATTTATCCGACATTTTTAAATTTAGTGCTAATTTTACTTGCTAAAAATGACATTAAATTTTATCTTAAGTTCAAATAATATCTCAAAAATTATTTTTAGCTATATTGAATAATTTCATTACTTATTCAAAATAGAAATAAAAAGAAAATTAACATAGGATATCATTAGTCTCATATCATCTCAAAATCTATAAATTTCGTCTGTCCTGCGACTAATTATGATACTATTCAACCATTAAGTAACAATAAGCACGGCTGTATTAGAAAAATTTTTTTGATAAAAAATATTTGCGATATAATATTTCCTACAATTTTAAATGTTCCGAATTACTTTTGTTCTAAACGAATTTTCACGAAAAATCGATGGTCAATGTAAATTATAGTTAATTGCTATCAGGCAACATTTTCAAAGTCGACATGCTGAAAATATATTTGAAAAAAAAATAATATACAATTACTCTTATTAGGGCTATTTTCATGTGTTCATGTAAAAAAAACATATCACTTAATATCATGTGAAAATTAATATATTTATTAAAAATTTAGATTATAGCTGATCAAAGTCTATTTAAATAAAAAGCAAATTAAAACAATTGATTGATTAAATTAAATTAAAAAGAGTTACAATTAAATCAGGATTTGAAATATTTTATTTGAAATTTCACGACTTCTCAGTCAGCTATTTTAGTAATTTTTGCAACCATTTTTGATTTTAGATTCTGACAAGCAATTATAATTTTATTATTATATTCTAAATAATAGGCTATTTTTGCATGATTTATAAATAATCTATGTGTAAAAACAATTCAGGACAACGTTATATACACCGGTACTTCATATTTATGCAGTATGATTTAATTTATAATTGAGTGTAAATTTTTTCTATTTTTACTCGAGGAGATAATGCAAAATATTAAAAATACAGTTTATTAAATTTATAGTAGATATAACTATTAAAAAAGTTTAATTTATATTCTAAGATAGTTCGATTAATAATCTTTTGTATTTTTTTGTTTATATTTGTCTCTGATTAATATCATGAGATTGCGCCTTACTGAGAAAATATCAAAATAGGTTAAAAAACACTGATAATATTATATTTTTTATTCACTTAAACTTTAATAAAATTAGCTTGTGATGATATTTGAACATATCCAAAGTAACCCAAGAGAATACATCATTGGAACATGAAGACGATTTCGCTGATTATGTAGAGGATCATATGGTATTAAATAATGGATTACCGCCGCGTGAGGAATACATGGAAATTTTTCTATTCTGTTTGACTCATTTATTAATAAATTTAATGAAGTATATTGTTTATGATAATATTTAGTATGCTTATAGTGATTATCAGCGTATTATTCAGGAGCATGGATTGGAAAAAGCGATTCAAGAGCAACGAATTTTTTTCGATGGTTTTCCCTTCAATTTGTGATCATATTATTCAAAAATTTCAGTCTCTGTTTCTCAACCACGTACAAGAATTAGACGAATTAACTGATTTGTGCAAAGAAAAATTTTCAGAGTGGGCTGGCCTCACAGTATGAGTTCTTATGCAAATCTAAAAATTAAAGAATGTATTTTAGCTTAATAAATTGATGATTTTTCAATCAACTATGCTTAAAATTAGATATATGGCATGATATTTGGCGTCTTTTACTTTTGACCAATTAGTTGGCCTTCTATATTTAAAATATGGTTCAATGAATTTTACGCAGGGTGAAACATGCAAAACTCCAAAAAACACATTTTTAATATAAATATATAAAGGATGTATAATTTTAAGATAATTATCATTTAATAATAATAAGAACTTTGCAAATGAGGCAGAAAATTTTTCTAAAGTGCATTTTGATGAGAAAAATTCGTTACTTACTACTCAAAACATTATTTTCTGTCAGAAACAGTTATGAAGAATCTAAATTAATTTTAATTTAAAATTAAAGACATATTAGAAATAAATAATATATTTACCCTCAATATTGTTAAATTGAAGCTCGATTTTTGATAGGACGTTATATTTTATATGTTCTAGAAATATACAATATAAATTGTAGCAGGTTTTTAACTTGAATATGGATCATTTAGAAAATTAATGGTGCAAAACTTGGTGTTTCTTAATGTAAAGCTTAATAATGCATGTTTAAAAATAATGATGAGTAAAAATAATTATTTTTAATTTGATAAATTGATGATTTTTGAAATAGCCAATTCATGTATTGAAATGAAATTTTCTATTGTATTCAATTATTTAAATTTAGGTATTTTCGTAAAAGTATTCTGCGCGAAGAATATAAATCTCACGATAGGAGAGCCTAAATTCGATTCTGCCCATCTCACGTGATCGATAATTTTTCATTATCTGTAGGTAACTGTTTCTTGAATTATACTATCTTTGAAAAAAGAAACAGTTGTAATGGAAAAAGCTCTGTTGATACATTAGAAAAATGTTTTGTTATTATTTTGATGAACGTCTAATTGAATAAATTTAACAATCAAACATTTTCCATCGAAAACAAAATTACTATAATGAAATAAAATTTGGAATAGTGGCACGAAGGAATCGAATAATTGTTTTTCGTTCCCTAATACTTGAACTGCAACTATTTTACCACAGGCAAATTTATTTTTAAGATTTTGCTTATATCATCAGATCTTGGAAGCTTAAATTGATAATAAAATTTTCTGTTTTTGACAAATCATTATTTATCATTATTTGATAAGAAAAGAAATATAGATTGATATGAATTAAAAATTATATATATAATTTTCTTATGAAAAACGTTAGGAATTTTTAAATATAATTGAAGGTATGAATGATGATCAATAATGGTTTTCTATAATATTTCTTTTTTTTATAGAAGATTCGATTTGGGTACACTTAATCACGCGACACTTAATCACTCGACACTTAATCACGGACACTTAATCACTGGACACTTAATCACTTGGACACTTAATCACTCGGACACTTAATCACTGGACACTTAATCACTTGGACACTTAATCACTGGACACTTAATCACTTGGACACTTAATCACCGGACATTTAATCACTTGGACACTTAATCACTGGACACTTAATCACTTGGACACTTAATCACCGGACATTTAATCACTGGGACACTTAATCACATTGGACATTTAATCACTGGACACTTAATCACTTGGACATTTAATCACTGGACACTTAATCACTTGGACAATAATCACTTGGACACTTAATCACTTAAACTGTTTTCTGACGTATTTAAGTTTACTTCTTTTGCATAAATAAATTAATTCATTACGGTCAGATGTGATATGGTTGTGAAAATATGATATAATTTAATTGACTAAACTTGTTATTATGCAATAGAAAATTTTTATGTGGTGTAAAAAATGAGATTTTTTTTCGGTTAAAAAGCTAAAATATAGATATTTCGCCCGTTGGTCACAAAAAATCACTCTCGCGCTGTTTATTTAGTTCCTTTTTAACGGTTTTTTATTTTCGATTAATTAAAATAAAATTATATTTAATTGATTGAAAAAATGAAAAATTTCCGTATTTTATCGCCATTTTTTTACTATCTAGTATTACAGCTGTTTATTATCGGTAATAGTATAAAATATTTGGTTTTATTTCTGGCAAAGAATCTGTATAAACGGAGGAAAATAAAAAAAAATTTGTAAACGCTCGCACACAGACAATATAAAGTAAAATTTGGATTAAAAAGTTGTTAATCATGTTTATTTAGGATTAAAATTAAAATCAAAACTAAAAAAAACATAAAACCTACAGCCTAAACCATAAAAACCTAAAACCTAACCTTAACCTAAAAATAAAACTAAACATAAACCTAAACCTAAACCTAACACTAATGAAGCCTGCTCAATCGAAACCCTCACAAAAAATTTTTATCAATAAAAAATAAGAATAATATGTAAATGACAAAAATATCAAAATTATTTAAAAATTTTGACGGTGAAAAAGAAAATCTACCCCAAAAAAACTCAACCTGAAATAAATATGTCAGATATTTTATATTATTTCTAATATTCTAGTCTAACCATGCCAGGCATTCAAATAATTCGATTTATATGCAAATAATTGCAAGTATCGCTACATATTTGTTTAAATAATTATTGATCCGATTATATATTCCTCTAGATGTGACTAGAAACGGTTCAGAGATATTTATATATTTTTATCAATAATTAATTTCAATTTTGCCTTTTCTGTTCCAAAATTTTAAGTTCGCACAGCTCTATCGGTGACATCATATATAGAAATATTTGAGGTGGACAATTTATTCATCTTTTTATTTATATATTAGAAAAAATGCTCGCCAATTATCCTTCCACACAATAGATCCTCGTTTACTTTTTCTTTAAGCACAAACTGAAGATTATTAGCGATTATGTGTTAAGCGTGACATGAACCAAATTTACCAGGTATCTTACCTTTATACCAGTTTATCATAAGACTCCTGAAAGATACTAAACTACAGGAAAGTTTTATTCCCTTGCTAATTTCTAAGTGAACATATTTTCAGTTAAGTTTAATGTTTCAATATATTTTATCGTTGTCTTACTTTAGTTAGGATTATTTATTTGAAGTCAGCGTTCTCTATTAAGAACTCTCCAGCTTGTAATGAAAAATTGTTAGTTTGAATCGTACTGTTTTGAAGGTTGATCAATTTGATCACAAGTTCCCACAAAAAAGAAGCAAATCGATAAAATTATTAATGTGAAAACCTGAACATATCGCATAATTACTAAAAGATCAGCCAGTAAGCCGGTCAAATAATATTTCAAGAGAAATCTATTGACAATATATTTGAAAGAAAACACAGAAAAATTTCAATCTTAGGTTATTAGAGTTTTTTAACGATTAAATCAAATCAAAAAGACTGCACAATTGTAAATTGTTACATTAATTTTCAAATGATCAAAATTTATTTTCTGATATGCACAAATTTAAAAAATTTGCACACTTGTTATTCAAATATATTCAATGTTATTTTTAAGGTATTTAAAATAGGAAAAACTTAAAAATATAAGAATATAAATGATAATTAATACAGTATTACGCTAGCGCAAAAAAACATGGCGAGGAAATAATACATTAATATATTCGATTTTCTGGCTATTAAATTTATTATTGGTAAATTTTAATAGAATAAAATCATAAATTGTAAGGTTTCTAAGTGTTTAAGTTTCCAAGTGATTAAGTGTCCAGTGATTAATTGTCCAAGTGATTAAGTGTCCAGTGATTAAGTGTACGTTGATTAAGTGTCCAAGTGATTAAGTGTCCGGTGATTAAGTGTCCAAGTGATTAAGTGTCCGGTGATTAAGTGTCCAAGTGATTAAGTGTCCGGTGATTAAGTGTCCAAGTGATTAAGTGTCCAGTGATTAAGTGTCCGAGTGATTAAGTGTCCAAGTGATTAAGTGTCCAGTGATTAAGTGTCCGGTGATTAAGTGTCCAAGTGATTAAGTGTCCGTGATTAAGTGTCCAGTGATTAAGTGTCGCGTGATTAAATGTCCAAACACCAGAAGATTCAGGTCAATTTTTAAATATAAATAGATATCTCTGATAACTTAATTAATTAGTTTTAGGAGTAAGATCTTTATGCGAAAATTTGTTTGTACAAGCATGTTTTGCACTAAAATAAAACTAACAAAAATTAATTCGTAGTGTTTATAGAAAAACTACAAATATCGAGTTTAAAAATTTGTTGCGTTAATATCGTTTGATCTCAAAAACATACGTTAATTCGTGACAAACATGCGCGTTTAAGCGAAATATTAGAATCTGATTTACTTTATTGAGCAAGTTATGCCCCGTGTGCGAGATATCTATTGGCAAAAAATCATACGTTTTGCATATTATCACTGTTAACGAGATTAAATGAGATTAAATACCAATTTCAAAATAGTCTTACGAGCGATACTTATCCTAATCTATCTTTTCATTTATATGAGAATTTTTTGTGTATTGTCCCTAATCGAAAATTTATTGGGTTATTTTTGACACAATTTAGTACGTTCCGATAAGGTTCACTACGATCACTTGGCAATTTTTCTCCATTTCGTAGAAACACAGACACTATTTTTTCAATTTATTTTGGGATGTGAAGTATGCTTAATTATAAACTTGTCTGTTTAGCGATTTTGCTGTCATTTTTATAATAAAATGAGTCCTATAGTGAGTTTTAAAATTTTTTTCTGCTACTATGATTTTAAGAAGATAAATAATCGTACAATATTGCAACTGATCTTGTTTTATTTTAATCAAAAGAGATAAATACATTTTAAATATCCAAAATAATTTGTTGACTTCAATCAATATTATAAAAAATTTCTAATCGAGCCATGCTGATTTTTCAAATCTTCCAGATTGAACGTAAAACAAAGTGCAATTTATTATCAAAAAAATTATTGAGTGTATAAAATCATGCATTGTGTTGATATACATATATTTAAAATCAAGTGTTTAAATTTTCAGAACTAAAATTCAAACCCTGTTCTTGATGTACGAACTTAAAATTTAAATGATCATATTAATTCACCAAAATGTTCTTTGTAGTTTTGATGACTGTTCTTGAGTGGTTTTCTATATATTTTGTGTCATTAAATACCGTCTATTTCGGCTAAAATTTTATGAACAAAATATTAATATTTTCTAAAATGAAATTCTTCGGATTTAAATTAATATATGTTTGATTAGTTGAATAAAAAGGATAAGAAAATAATCTTTGAATTGATTGACACATCGGATTTAATACCGGGATAGCAATTAAATTAACGATAAATTTCTCTTATTTTACAATTAAGCCTTATTTCAATACGCTAAAAAAAATTATATTCATATCTAGAATTATCATATGTTCTTTTTTTTAAATCTTTATCGCAAAATTCACTCAAAGTTTACATCCAAGTGTTTTACCTTCTCTTTTTTGACAAATTTTTATGAATAAGGTTTCACAATTAAATAATGTAATTCAGGCTTGTAAAGCTCAAAAATCAAAAAAAATAGATTCAAATAAAAAATTTGACAAAAAATGATAAGATTCATGGAAATTTAAGGCTCTTTGAGTACTAAATTGCCATAAAAAACTTATTTAACAGCATCATAATTGGCCCATAATACAATTATCATACAAAAAATCTTATAATTCTCAGGATTTATTATTTAAAAATTTTTGAGTGTTGTTAGACTTCGAAAAGACTCTATTTGATATATTAAAAGATGATCTTGAAAAATCCCCTATCGCATAATCTCAATTATTAAAAAATATTCAATATGTTGGGTTTTAGCTCATTTAATGTGATTTTTATTCAGTCAAACCTTGATAGAACCCAATCAAATTAAACATATTTCAAGATTTTGCACAACAGTTAAAAAGAATATAGACTTAATATTCAAAAATATATGTAACAAATTTTCATTTAATTAATATAATATTCAAACTAAATATCGAATAATATCACATGTAGATAATCTCGTTATAGACTTAAGTCGGGTGTAAAATTCCGATCTTTCAATTCATATAAGGCTTTGTTAAATTTAGCAGTTTTATCCTCGAATTAGTTAGTTGAAGTAATTACTACAATAATCAAGCAAATATATAAATTATTGACATTGTTTGCTTCTAAAACATACGTTTAGTGAAAATTGTGAGAATCAGATGTGGAAAATGTTAAATCTGAATTACTCCGTACTATCAAAATATACAATTTGACAACCAATTCGGACCAATTTAGTTAAAAACTGCCTAAAAAGTCGAGATCGCCCAATAAGTAGAGGTTTTTACCGAATAATTTGCGTCCAAATTAAAATAATTCAGAACAGATAAATCAACTTAGTTTTATAAAAATTTTTTGTGTGTTTTCTTCAAAAATAATTTACTACTTTCAATGTCACTATATGTATGTCAAAAATCATCCATAAATAAAGTACAATTTCATAATTTTTTCGTAATTTGAATTCTTCGTTCACTAAAGATCCGCTGGGTACTTTCAACGCAATGATAATCATGATTGATTACATCTTCAAACTAAGTTTTTTCTGGTTTTTAGTTAACTGAGAAAATCCGTAATTCAAAAAGTGAACATGAATAAATATCATCAAATAATCAAAAAAGGAGCTCTAAATGAAATTATATGCCGGCATCTTAACCAGATCTTTTGATAAGTAGTATAAAAATATCGCTAATATGGGTCGTATAAAAACGTATTTTTTCTCTAATTTTTTATTGTATAGAATCTTAATTTATTTTAATGATATAAATTGCGCATAACATATTATTACTTTCAGTTTTTATTTTTTTTACAAATCTATTTTATCTCTCTGGCGGATTTTTTGCTACAAGAAATGTAACAGTAAACTTAAATTATAAATTTTTAGATTTGTCGATTTCTCCATTTTCTTAACTCAAAATTCACCCAATTTTAACGAATTCATTCTATAAAAATAAAAAAAAATTTATTTCAATAATTAAATCATTTATAATTAAAATCTATTCTGATATAAATATTCCATTTTCATTAAAATCAGTCTAACAGTTGTCATTTATGATTGCTATTAATATTAAAAATTTCCTATTTTAATTAGAGTTAGATGGACAATTTTTCGCATAAATCAACCACATTAAAAAAATCCCTGAGGTAAAACGACTCAATTTCTATGTAATACATTTTTAATAAAATTATCGTGTTAGTGCGAAAAAAAAAGAAGCATAAAATTGAATGAATTTAATGTCGTATCAAAGGAAAATTCGAATTGTCTAACAAATCAAGGTTTTCTTCATATTAGAGGTCTGCCGAACATAATTGATTGGATTATATTTCGAAAACAAAATATCTTAAATAAAAAAAAATAAAACAATTGATAGAATCATTTTTGAAATATTTTTTCTACCCATCGATAAACTTTTATGCATCTTTTGTCTTCTGGATCGATTTTACGATTACAACCTTTTTTTTCAAGAATAAAAAAATTACTTAAAATTTTTCAGAAAAATTTAATATTGAGGTGCTAAATCTTATACTTCTTCATTTTTAACTTAAATGTATTAACTGTAATAAAGAATTTTTTAAAGATTGTCTTTGGCAAAATTATTGGATCTAGATTTTATTGATTTTTTTAATTTTCTTAAGACCAAGTCTGTTACTAATGACTTCAATTTTATCAAAAATTGAGTCTAAAGGCTCATTTTAGCAAATAATTTTCTTTACATTTTCTGAGAAAAGACATCGCCAAACTGCTTTCCTAACATTTCTGATAGTTCATTCGATTACTTTGGTGTATTTCTTTTCGTGCAATATAAAAGTTTATTTATAAATTCTTATAATTTTATCAAGTTTTCCTATGTATCTTTAACTGCGTAAGAAAAAGCTCATCTAATATGGTATTTTTTTATCTTCAAAATTATTTTTTCCCATAGGCTATAACAATGACCACGTATTTGGTCGTATAAAAAATAAGGTTAAATTTTTTATTTTAATACTTTTGAGAGATTAAAATCAGGGCTAACATCTAGAATTGAGAAAATTTTTAAATTAGAATATCGTTGCGGCATTGTTTTGCAACGGCAAGACAAATTAGAGGTATCAACTATTGTTCATTTAATTAATAAGTCATCTGATCCCACTGATTCGAGGTTCAAATTAACGTAGGGAATTTTGATGGATACCTTTGAGAGAGCTTGAATTCATTTTATGTTAAATCATCAAAAACCTTGATTTAAAATCGCCTTTTACGTGATTATCAAGTAAATTTTTTATCTTTCATAATAAAAACCATAATTTTACCTTTATGTTTCATTCTGTGAAAACATGTTCTTGTTGGGTATTTTTTAAATAATGTGTTTTTTTTCACATAAAATATTTTTTAAGATCACATCCATTCACAGAAATTATTTTTTTATTCTATATAATATTTTTATTCTCGAAATATCCCCTTTTATATTTACATTTTTACATCAGTTTGATTTTAAAGAGTTTCACGCAGGCTAATCTAGCCGTGATATTAAAATCCTATACTTGATAATTTTTTGAGTCAATTAAGGTATAAGCTAAAGTTCAGAAATATTTTTTTTCTATTGATCAAAAGCGTATTAATTTAAATCAAACAAAAAATTTAAAAGTTGATTCTCAATTTCAATTATTTAAGTACTTCGATTTCAAGTTCATTTCAAACCCGTCAATCACGATTCTAGCTTGCATAAATCTTTTATTAACGTAATTATTTAACTCAAATCGTATTTTTAATTACTTCTGAAAAGAAAAAAAACGTACTTATCAAGGTTTTGCTGCTCTCTTTTTCTTTTATAGAAATTTACGCAGGCGAATATCGAAAACGATTATAAATTATGAAGTGGTTTAGGAAAACTAGGAAAGATATTTTGAAATCTTTTTATTTTTTAAATATTATTGAAAAATTTTGAAATGTCCGCATGAAAATACCTGAGAGGCTTTTGGTTTATTTAATATAATTTTTTAGTGCGGACATGTGTTTTCAAATATCAGAAGTTATTTCAAAATTTTTATTTGAATAAGTTTGGCATAACTTTTCTTTCTATGTGTTAATTATGCTGGGAGGCACATCTTTGACAATAGAACAGCTTCTAGACCTGTATATATTTAAAAATCTAATTTAATTTGATTTTGACTATAAACCATAACCGAATTTTAAATCTTTGCTTTTGCAGGTTAAAGATCCTACATTAAAAACCTTTAACCAGAATAAAATACACTTCGATTTCTATTCTAAAATTTACGCATCAAGCAGATTTTAAAGTCTACAAGCCGATATATTGTTATGCTAATTTATCCGATGCTTCAAAACATACATATCTTATTTCGCTATTCTAGTGTTTGTCAAATAATTATTAATTTGAGATATTCAACCATTCTAACTATATACAGTCAAGCAAATAGTATCACAAGTTAGATTTTATTATGTTTTTGAGAACTTACTCTTTGCTTAAAATCTGCATGGTATATATTTTTTAAAATATACTTTTGATAAAATTGTTACTAAATTTTGGGTAAATGATTGTTGATCTGGTCCTTTTACATGAAGTAAACCCTATCTTGAGCAATTTATATATAATAATTAGCAGCATCTTGACGATATACTATTTTTACGAACATATTCTAAGCAAGGATGATATTTTTGAGGGTGTCATTTCACTTGTGATATGCAAATAATTTATTTAAACCATACTATCCATCGTTATGAGTAAAAGTTTATAATTAAAACGTAGGAACTTTAGCCGTTGTTTATAAAAAAAGTCTAAGTGTCCCTTGATTTAAAAAACATATGTTTTATAGGGGAAAAAACTTTTATTTATGATATTTTTAATCAAAACCTTTTTAAAATTCAACAAGTAGTTTTGCTTTGAGACTTTTTTGAAAAAAATTTATGACTTGAATACCACACAATAAGAAATTAATAAAAAATCATGAGTTATATATTCGTTTGACAATTGAAACAATGTTTTAAAATTAATTTTCTATGGATTTTTTGTTAAAATGATACAGTTTAGACCAAAATTCAACAATCTTAAACATCTAATGAATGTTCTCGGCATAATTATTAGAATTTCAAAATATTTCATTAAAATAAATACCTTAATAGCATAGTCATTGATTAGCATATGTTTATTACATAACAGATATAATGGAGCGTTCTATATCTGGATACGCTAAAATTATACTATACACCAGTGATTATGGCGGACTGGATTTCAATATTAAATGCAAGATTTAATATTTTATCTGCGAGAAAATCTTATCCTACAAAAAAAATTAAAATACAATCCTTAAATAAAGAAGTTAAATAGTTAATCTAACCACCGCAGACAATTCTCAATCAAACAATATGGTGACAAATTTTTTATCTGCAAACAAAATATTATTTTCATTGGGATAAAAAGATTCCTACATTTTTATCAATTACAGTGGAATTAGGGTTTCTGATGCCGTTAACGGAAAACGGAAAACGACCGTTTTATTGTCAAAATTAAATAATTTTGAACGAATTAAAAAACGGTCCGTTTTCCTTTTTTTACAGATAAATATATCATAATTGAAAAAAAATTATTTTCAAATGAAATTATCTCTCTTAATTTAGTGCGAACGCAAAAATATTGACATATCCATATTTTTAAATTAATTTTTGTACAATCAAATAACTATCTCAAAATTAATAAAATTTTGTTACTATCTTTATTATTTTTTACCACGTGATGCACAAAGATAATAATGAGCCTTCGCACTTATAATCTTTATAATTTTTATCCTATTAAAAATGTTGTCTGTGTGGAATTATGAAACTAAACGCATAAATACACAAAAAAAGGAATTAGAAAGAGTATGTGATCGATGCGGAAAGGTTATAAAATGCGTTAAATCCTCTTTAACGGCCTTAAAAACTCACCTCAAAACACATGGTATTCTAATCGAAACAGCTGAAAAATCAAGTTGTGAACCTTCTCCAAAGAAACTAAAGAAAATGATGGATTTCGTGCCGAAGCAATCACTTGAAGAAATATTCTCGGATCTCACTACAGATGGAATTTCAATTAGAGCAATAACACGAAATATGTACATCCGTAAATCGATTAAACGAGATGGCTTTAATATATTAGCAAATGAATCTGATGTCATGAAACTTCTAATCTCTCATTACAACGAGAAGAGAGATGAAATGGAGACTGAAATTCGCTCAATGATTGATAAGAAAATAAAATTTAGTATGACAGTCGACGAATACACCACTGTCCGTGGCAAAAGATTTTTCGGCATCAATTTACACGATAGCTCACAAAAAAAGACATGGAGGACGGGAATCATCCGTATTTTTGGATCTTCCCCTACTGAGATCATGGTAGATATAATCAAGCAGCATTTAATGTTTTTTGGAATAAATTCTGAGCGAGATCTAGTTGCTTCAACCCAAGATGGTGCCGCTGTGAACAAAAAATATGTTGGGCTTCTTGATGTTATTGGTCAATTTTGTTTCAATCACGCTATTCACTTGGCTGTCACCGACGTACTTTACAGAAAGGTAGACAAGATTCAAAACGAAGAGGATTCTGATGATGCATCGAATCTAACAAATGATCAATTTGACGAGAATGATTTCGAAATAATTGAAAATAATTTCAATAAAGAAGTCCATTTTAATGACCTTCTAATACAGGCAAGAAAAATCGTAAAGTTCATAAAATTGTCATCAATAAGGAATCATGTTTTTCAAGATAAGGTAAAATCGAAGCTGAAAAAGGAGGTCGAAGTGCATTTGGACGTGAAACATAGATGGAATTTAATCCCTAAACTACTTGAATCACTCATTCAAACCGAAGAACCCCTAAAGGAAACTCTTAAAGATCTCAATGCCAGTTATATGATAGAAAATCTTGATTTTAACGCGCTTAAGGTTTTACTAGCTGCGATGGCTCCAATAAAACTAGCCGTTGAAGTGTTAAGCAAAGAAGATTCAACTTTAGAAACTGCAGATACAGTTATTGATTCCCTGTATCGTTAAATTGCCGAAATTAACAATAAAATTAGTGCAGATCTTCTTCAAAATTTAAAAAAAAGAATCGACGAAAGATGGAATCATGACGTTTTGGATTTATTATGAAGTCTTAAAGATTCAAAAAATATACCGACACTTAACAAATTGTTTATACTGGAAAACTCCTTGATCGTTTATTTGGTCCTAATGAGAATGATTCTGAAATTCTTGATGAAACAACATAAATAGAAACTGAAAATTTATCTCTCCAAGAGGAGTTAAACGAATTAATAAAAAAGGACATCGTTTTGAATACCACAGGAATCACCGGTAATTTCAAGATGCTGAAGCAGGAATTCTCTCTTTACAATGCCACAGGAAATCGTACAGAAAATTTACAGAAACTTTATGATGCGATTTTGTGTATAAAACCGACTTCAACTGACGTTAAAAGAGTTTTTTCAACATGCACAAATTTTTGTACAAAAATACGATCGCGCTTATCAGATCAATCTCTTAACACCTTAGTTTTTTAAAAATTCTATTACGCAAAATTTAGATAAAAAATTGATTTAATATATTTTTTTATTTTTTTTCGTTTCAGTTACTATTTTTTTTAAAAAACGCAAATTTATCGTTCCGTTCCGTTTTTTTAATAAAAAAACGGGAAAACGGCCGTTTTATGAAAATGCCGTTTTTAAGAAACCCTACAGTGGAATATATTGGTCATAAGTAATTTTTTGATAATAGTTTTAATTGTATAGTTACCGTGATTTGTTTGTTGAATAGCGTTTATTTCCCTGTGAATCTTATCAGAGCATAAAATAACAAAAATTCATTCAACGAAAGTATTTTACCTACATCAAATTACACGAACGCTTGAATAAACTTCCAAGGTCAATAGAAAAAGTAAAAATAACTTTTTATGTTAATTTCTATAATTTCTTAGTTCAATCAAATTTAAAATGACAAAGAGAAGAAAAAAATAAGATTTTATGAACGCACATTAAAAACCCTAAATTACGATAGTGCAGTTGTCTAATAGAATACTACTGAGGTAATTTATCTTGTTTAAACAACTTGCTAAAATTAGGATCGATTGATAATGAAAAAGTTTAATGTCACTAAAGCACAAGGAAAAAACCTCAAAAATATTCTTAAGTAATTGATTGGACAAATGTTGTGCAGATAAGCGTTTTTTAGCATCAATCTTAATCAAACGAATATAATTAATTTTTTTCATTATAGGTAATCTTTAGTCGAGAGAATAATTTTTATACGATAAAATTTATGCGGCCATATTTCCTTGGGTTCTTAATTTACTATCAAGATTTTCTTGATGAGTCACCTCCATCAAATTCCATCTTTTTAGATTCTCAAAACATGTCTTGATATTAATTAAGAATCAAAACCTGTAAAATCGAATGTTCGATAATCGGAAAGTCTTGCAAACAGATATATTGATTTTGTCCTATACATTCCAATAAATCTAATATTTGATATAGTTGACCATATTTTTGTGAACATTCCTATCATGAACAGATTATTTACATTCACATGTTTTGTCCATCTTCCACCTGTAACTGCTGTAGCGCATTTACTTCTAGCTTCGGCGATTTTATTTTCATCATGACCGTTTATATTGCAACAGGAATGAAAATCTTTGTATACTTTTGGATTAAAAAACATCATTGCTTCCGTAATTTGATTTGTAACCTCATATTAGAAAAATATAAAATGAAATAAATTTAAAAAAAAAAGGAAATTTATATTTTAATAAAATGTTTAATATTCTACCAAATAGATTAAAATGATATACAGTGATACCTCGCATAACGTACTCATTTCGTTCTTTGAGTAAGTACTTTATGCGAAACGAACGTTATGCGAAGCATGCTTTGTACTTAAAAAAATAAAAAAAAAATAAATTTTTATATCGACAAAAAAAATTAAAACCTCGGTTCGGAGCAATTTTGTGTGTACATATCGTTCTATCTAAAAAATAAATGGTATTTCATAACAAATACGCGTGCTCAAGCGAAATAGTTGAATCTGATTTACTTCGTAGTGCGAAGCAAGGTTCGTTAAGCGAGTAATCAATTAGCACAAAAAAAAAGTACGTTATGCGCAGCGTACGTTATCCGAGGAGTACGTTATGCGAGGTATCACTGTATATTAATTAATATGTTTTTTCTTATGCATAAAAGATTTTTGCGCTGTTACGAAAAGAGAACGCTAGACTGAAGATCACGTGACAAGATATATGCGCATTTAAACAAAACGTTATATTTTGTTCTAATGTCAATTTTTTTCATCAATAAAAAATCTTTTTTAAATGTACATTTCAGTAGCTTGTGACGTATTTGTGGAATTTTTAAAAGATTTAAGCGTGAAAACTTTAGAAAACATCTCATCAATATATCAAAGTATATAAAGTAAAACGTACAAATTTTAATGCAGTTGATCAGTCAACAATTAACTTATTTTTGATATCAGTTTCATAAACGATAGTTAAATACTAGAAAATAAGTATTTTTTGTATTAACTTTGATTTAAGATCTTGATAATTAAGTTCAGGATCTTATGTGCCAACCGGTATAAAATTATACTTTATAGAATATTAATTAACGAAAAAGCCAAAATAAATTTACAATATAGCATAAATTTCATAATAAGCATTGAATATAGGTATTATCAGCTATTAGAGCTTATTCGTTTGATTTAACAGTCATTAATCATATTGAAAGGGGTCTCTCGTTGATAAAATCAATTTGAGAATTGTTTTAATCAAATAAAAGGCACTGTAACTACTTAATAGAGTTGCAGCTTCTATTAAAAAAGCTAAAACATGCACTTAATTATTTTTGTAGAAGATCAGTAATATTAATATTTAATTATTCACTGATTTCTCATTTTTTGATATCTGGCATTATATTGTTACAAAAAAGCCATGAATATTTAGGATAAATACATTAATTAAATGCTCTTTACTAGGGTTTCTTAAAAACGGCATTTTCATAAAACGGCCGTTTTCCGTTTTTTTAATAAAAAAACGGAACGGAACGATAAATTTGCGTTTTTAAAAAAAATATTAACTGAAACGAAAAAAAATAAAAAAATATATTAAATCAATTTTTTATCTAAATTTTGCGTAATAGAATTTTTAAAAAACTAAGGTGTTAAGAGATTGATCTGATAAGCGCGATCGTATTTTTGTACAAAAATTTGTGCATGTTGAAAAAACTCTTTTAACGTCAGTTGAAGTCGGTTTTATACACAAAATCGCATCATAAAGTTTCTGTAAATTTTCTGTACGATTTCCTGTGGCATTGTAAAGAGAGAATTCCTGCTTCAGCATCTTGAAATTACCGGTGATTCCTGTGGTATTCAAAACGATGTCCTTTTTTATTAATTCGTTTAACTCCTCTTGGAGAGATAAATTTTCAGTTCCTATTTATGTTGTTTCATCAAGAATTTCAGAATCATTCTCATTAGGACCAAATAAACGATCAAGGAGTTTTCCAGTATAAACAATGTGTTAAGTGTCGGTATATTTTTTGAATCTTTAAGACTTCGTAATAAATCCAAAACGTCATGATTCCGACTTTCGTCGATTCTTTTTTTTAAATTTTGAAGAAGATCTGCACTAATTTTATTGTTAATTTCGGCAATTTAACGATACAGGGAATCAATAACTGTATCTGCAGTTTGTAAAGTTAAATCTTCTTTGCTTAATACTTCAACGGCTAGTTTTATTGGAGCCATCGCAGCTAGTAAAACCTTAAGCGCGTTAAAATTAAGATTTTCTATCATATAACTGGCATTGAGATCTTTAAGAGTTTCCTTTAGGGGTTCTTCGGTTTGAATGAGTGATTCAAGTAGTTTAGGGATTAAATTCCATCTATGTTTCACGTCCAAATGCACTTCGACCTCCTTTTTCAGCTTCGATTTTACCTTATCTTGAAAAACATGATTCCTTATTGATGACAATTTTATGAACTTTACGATTTTTCTTGCCTGTATTAGAAGGTCATTAAAATGGACTTCTTTATTGAAATTATTTTCAATTATTTCGAAATCATTCTCGTCAAATTGATCATTTGTTAGATTCGATGCATCATCAGAATCCTCTTCGTTTTGAATCTTGTCTACCTTTCTGTAAAGTACGTCGGTGACAGCCAAGTGAATAGCGTGATTGAAACAAAATTGACCAATAACATCAAGAAGCCCAACATATTTTTTGTTCACAGCGGCACCATCTTGGGTTGAAGCAACTAGATCTCGCTCAGGATTTATTCCAAAAAACATTAAATGCTGCTTGATTATATCTACCATGATCTCAGTAGGGGAAGATCCAAAAATACGGATGATTCCCGTCTTCCATGTCTTTTTTTGTGAGCTATCGTGTAAATTGATGCCGAAAAATCTTTTGCCACGGACAGTGGTGTATTCGTCGACTGTCATACTAAATTTTATTTTCTTATCAATCATTGAGCGAATTTCAGTCTCCATTTCGAATCTCTTCTCGATGTAATGAGAGATTAGAAGTTTCATGACATCAGATTCATTTGCTAATATATTAAAGCCATCTCGTTTAATCGATTTACGGATGTACATATTTCGTGTTATTGCTCTAATTGAAATTCCATCTGTAGTGAGATCCGAGAATATTTCTTCAAGTGATTGCTTCGGCACGAAATCTAGCATCGTCTTTAGTTTCTTTGGAGAAGGTTCACAACTTGATTTTTCAGCTGTTTCGATTAGAATACCATGTGTTTTGAGGTGAGTTTTTAAGGCCGTTAAAGAGGATTTAACGCATTTTATAACCTTTCCGCATCAATCACATACTCTTTCTAATTCCTTTTTTTGTGTATTTATGCGTTTAGTTTCATAATTCCACACAGACAACATTTTTAATAGGATAAAAATTATAATGATTATAAGTGCGAAGGCTCATTATTATCTTTGTGCATCACGTGGTAAAAAATAATAAAGATAGTAACAAAATTTTATTAATTTTGAGATAGTTATTTGATTGTACAAAAATTAATTTAAAAATATGGATATGTCAATATTTTTGCGTTCGCACTAAATTAAGAGAGATAATTTCATTTGAAAATAAATTTTTTTTCAATTATGATATATTTATCTGTAAAAAAAGGAAAACGGCCGTTTTTTTAATTCCGTTTTCCGTTTTTAATTTTGACAATAAAACGGCCGTTTTCCGTTTTCCGTTAACGGCATCAATAACCCTAGCTCTTTACTCTCTATTAGCAATTTATCTTAATATGGTTATTTCAAAATATTTTTGATGTTTCACATTTATTCTGGAAATATTAAGCGACTTCATAAATATTATTTATGTCCTGTTTTAAAAGAAAGATTAACTAAAAATTTAGGGTTAAATAAAACTAATTTTTCTTCTGGATTGGTAAAAATTCTTTAAAGTAGTCATTTAAGGTGATATGGGAAGAGAGATATTAGTAAAAATAATGGTCTAAAGCAGTATTTTCCGACATTAAATGTGCTAGGTCCGAACTATAATTTTTTGAAATTCCTGTTTATCTAATTCATATCAACCTTAATAATTTTATTGATAAATCTTTTTAGAACTTGCATCATTTAAATCAAATTTCGCCGCTCCCTTCTGTTGAGCAGGCTTCACACCTCGTAAAACCCTATTCTTAAGCCTGCAAATTTCAAATTATTGATCTTATTGTATTAAATTATCTTCTTCAGTAATTTTTAGGATTAAAACGAAAATCGAACTCATTTTTACACAATTTTTAAAAATAGATCCACATAAAATGATTTTTATAATCGAAATATGTATAGGTACTGAACAAAGTAATCTACAACTCATACGTCTGTCACTTATGTAAAAAAATTATAATTAAGCAATTTTTTTTGAGTTAGCAATTAATATTTAGGTTTGCAATAGTGTAAATAAAGATGGATCCCGAAAATATTACATGGACTATTAATGGTATTTTAGCGCACCAATTGCTTGAGCATCTTCTCTGACTGAACTTTAATAGATACAAAACGATATCTTAGGTTACGAAGCAGCTTTTAAGTTTTAAAATATCAATTTCATGATCAGGCAATATCCATTAAAAATATGACATGTTGGGTAAAGATCAAATATTAGCTACTAGCAGACTTTTTTATTGCACAAAAAGAAACTTTTTAGAAACATAAAGATGCGAAAAAATGGCAGATTTATTTAAATACAACGAATGAAACGAGTGTATGATAAAATACATACTTTTGGATCCAAACAAGAGATGTTCGAAAGAATAATTTGTGATAAAATGAACAATAACATCCTTGCTGCTTAAAAATAAGAAAATATGTCTTAAGATGTGTGACTATTAATAGACTACTTAAAATCATTAAATAACCAAATTAAATAATTGATTATGCTTAAAAATAATCGAAAATAAATATTTGTGTTCGACTGCTGGGATTTTATATATTAATTGATGGATATTTTATGAATAAATCCTGATAAGATTGTTCGATTTCGACAAATGATCTTATTTATACATCCATAAATTTTTCTATGTGTGATAGAACATTCATCAAACAAATCTTCTAAATAATGACGCAAAATGTTTTGTGTGATAAACCACCCAAATGACGTAGATTTGGTGTTTTAATAAGGAACGTTGTTGTTTAATCTACTTTTTGGCAAAATAAAATAATTTAAACGGTTTTGACAGAAAAATTACTCATTTATTTTTTTGCTGGTTTAAAGAAATAGAATTTTATAAATCCTAAAAATTTTTGTATTTCTTTTTTAAAGTGGCCTAAAAGCAAATTGTCATAATTTTATGAGCAATTTATTGGAGCTAACAAGCATATAACTGCTCTGGTGCGATTTTAAGTGTAACTTTGATGGCATTATTTTCTATATTATTTTAGCATAGCAACATTTTAAACATTTTTAATTGATTAAGAAATTGGTAAAAAAAAAAAGATTTTTGTTTCTTTCTTATTAATTAATAGTACAGAGAATTAATGATAGCCTCAATAATAATTCACAAATCCATACACCATGAGATTTATAATCTTATTTGAACTGTACAAAATTTTTGTATAGGAATATTATCTTTAAATATTATCTTATTGTCAAATAAAAGAATTGTAAAAGATTTTTAGATAAATAATATGCGATGAGAGAATTTAATAATGTCAGGTTGATTTAATGTAATTATGAATTTTTACTCGAAAAAAGGCAAATATGAGTCATCATGAGAGTAATGAATAAATAGAACAATAAAAATCACAGACAAAATTTTAACAAATTTTATCAAGGTCGAAATCTGATATTTCAAGCTATTTTTTAAAATTAACATTTTTTTAGTTCATTGATTAAATACACAATCTTAAGTCCGCAAAAAATGTATAAAAATTTTTAAAAAACAATAACTGTATAAAATAATAAGTGTATTTTATGAACTTATTATTCATAGCTTGTCAATTCTTTGAAGTTAAGTTAATAATTGGTGAAAAAAATTCTTAATAATTCTCTTGAATATTGTTTATTATCTAGTCAACAAAAATGAATAATCCACACATCAAAATAAAATTTTTTTATAGAGCGGCGCTTCTGCTAATTTATATTCCCCTCAAAATTTTTTATCCATTAAGATTATTTGGTTGTCATTTGCTATTATATTGCTAGTAAAGTAGAACAGAAGGTCTGGCTAATCTTGACGAATTTCTTGTCATCACTAGTTTATTGAAAATGAAATTTTTTTCTGATTCAACATCGTCAGAAGTAAATGACGTTGCCCGATTTTTAAATGTAAAACGTATATTCTTTATCGCTTCGGTCTATCAGAAAAAATCTAGGCTTTAAATCATCCGCGTTATTTAATTTAAATTTAATCAATTATTTCAAATTTATGAGACAGTTCTCCGCTTGGCCCTAGAATTAATACTTTTTTATATCATTTCGTCAATTCCTTTTTATCCATTACCAGGTCTTTGTCAGAAAATGCACTCTAAAATCCTGTTTGTTTCCATAAATACATTTTTATCGGTAGCATTAATAATTTTACTTTGTATATTGCGTTTTATGTTGTCCAAATCCACAAGAAGACGTCTTCAGACAATAATTCTCTCGGTGAATGCAAGGTCAAAATCAAAGCGAGATATCGATACCAGTACAGAATTATTTCCATTCTTTTGGGTATTTCTTTTATATAGCTCAGCTTCCAAGATTTTTCTTTTAGGTCAGTATAGTTCGATTAACGGGAGCATTTGCCCTGCCATAATATGAGCTTTATTACATATGACTGATAAAAGTAGGAAAAAATCTTTGATATTAGTTTTGGCAACTGTCTGAAAAAATTTTCCTGAGTATCCCACACCTTGAGAAAGATTTTTAAGGAATCCTGTTGCATCCGAGGTAGTGCAATATTTGATTTTAAAATATTTAATTAATTTTGTATAAACATCATTTGCAATAAAGCAACACGACCGATCTAGTTTCCCAAAGTATACATCAATTCTTTCACAAGAATGATTAGCATAAGACTTGGAAAAAAACGAATTTATAATAATTTTTGTTGAATACATTGGCATGACAAGCATCTTTTTAAATAAAGTCGTATCTCATCGTCAAAAACTGTCTATAAAAGTATAAATAAGCCTTTCTTTTCATTTTTTTAATGCATAAAAGAATTTAATGAAGTTTATGTACTATTTCTCTTCATCTAATATATGTTACAATTATTCTGTCTTTGTACAGCAAAATTCCTTCTTCAAAAAAAATTTAGTTTCTTATTTAGAATAACGTACTGTCTTATTTTTTCCCTTTTAATCTCTCTCGTCATGAAAAACTTAGATACTTACTTTATCATGAAAACAGACAATCTTTAGCGGCTTGATAAACCAATAGTTTCTTGATCGCAAAGAATTTAGATGAAATAAAGCGAATTATGCTTTCATCTGATAAATCTACTGGATCACAAGATACCATACGAGATAAGATATTCACATCCGTATTCTTTTCATTCGATCTATATTCTAAATTGTATTGTGCGAGCCTAAAATGTAGATTCATCAAAACAGTTATGAGAAAACCATTTTTTTTTATTATTACATGGTCTATGAATTCAAGTTTAGGGCTTATGATATTTGACCGCTCCAATTTCTCTCCCGTTTTGAGTATTAGAATTTCTAAAGAGCGAACCCCGTTATCAGTCCTACATGATCTTTTACTGGCAAGTTTATCTTTATCATGGGCTGTGTGCATGAAGCATAGTATTCAGGTCTCTCAAAACGTTTGTTAGGCAATGTGCATTTAAGAATTTTATTAATACTGCTTAAAAAGCCTGTAGATATTATAATCAGGCGTTTAGAAATAAGATAAAAATATAACTTATCTGATACTAATCAGGACATAATTACCTCAAAAATGGTTGATATTATAGCATTATTTTCATCTAAAAAAAATGTTTTGAGTGCAAATAATAGACTAAATTTTATTGTAAGATTCGAAAAAAACTGGCATAATAGTTAATCAATTCCAACAACAACTAAAGTTCAGAAATTTACTTGTGGGTGGTAATATCTAGTTATTGATAGCACTTATCGACTCTTTGACAATTACATGTATTAAATTGTCAAGTTCTGAGTGGAAAGACTCGCACTTTTGGATGTTTGATGTAACATGGCTCTCGTTCAGTTTAAATATAAAATTTTTAGGTTTTAATCATTTTCCATACCAGTTATAATTATATCATCTATGTTTAAGGTAAAGATGCTTATGCTAGTAAGAGCAATCCTTATAAGTTTGAAATATCGAGACTGCTGACAATACAACTTACGGTAAGCTCTAATATCGTTATAATTCAGTATTAGTCAAAATCACGGTTAGGTTATAGGCTTTTTCACTAAGTAGTATCTGAAGATACGCTTCTTTAAGATCAATTAGAGTAAAATTTTGTCGTACTTTAATATTCTCAAACACAAAGTTAAATATAAATAACAGCTACTGAATTAAGTCAGTATTCTTGTGCTAATAAACTTAGGAATCCTTGAATATTCATAAATTTCCATTCCCTTTTAAAATATTCAATTTCGTCGAGGCACAAAACAATAATTTTTCATACGTTAATTCCTTGCAAACTTCCCTTTCTTGATAATCTTTCTATTTAATTCTAAACTTTTTTTCTTATGTCGTAGAGCAAAATCAGAGATTAATTCGCTAGGGGAAAAATCTTATAAGCAATTGCTAATGAGGCAAAACATATTTTCTCTTGAGAGAAATTCGCAAGGCCACATTTTTTTTTATATCTAGAAGTTTTTTTTAGTTAAATGGGATGTACCGATCGACGTTTTTATCGATATTCTTTTAATAGCTAATCAAATATTAAACTCATTCATCCAGATAAGATCAAACAATGGCAGATCTTTGTCAACCGTAATCAAGTTTAGAAGAAATTTTTATTTTGCATCAACTTTGAATTCTACCGTGATATGCCAAATTTACTAATGGGGTAATATTCCTTTTAAAGAATCATGTCCAATTGACCTAATGCCGGTTATAAACTTGCTTAACATGTTGATGTTTCTGTACAAGTTACTTATGGACCAGCATTAACCAATATTCGGATAGGTATCTCGTTGATTTTGCAATCTATATTGACTCCATCAAACTAGCTTCTGAAGATGGGATTATCCATTGATCGAAACTTATTTATAGAGTAGATTAATTCTAGGCTATAATTATGAGATAACGTGTTTGTCTTAAGTTTTCTGTTTTCCAATATTTCGCTTTTTTTTCAAGCAAACTCTACCAAAATGGCCTAACATAAAGGAATTGTAGCATATAGCCTTAATCGCTGGCCCAGTGCTATTATCCATGTGTCTTTTTGTTCATCATAGCATTTATTTTTTATTTTTTAGTTAAATTAAGACAGTTATTTCCGTGCCTTTAATATGGCTGATGAGACCTGAAGCACCTTGGTGGCCTTGAATTGTAATTATGTTGAATTTTTCACATTCAGAATTTTTTGAAACTTCTAAAATTTGAATAAGGTTAATGTTGATTGCAAAATATCGGTATAAATTTCTCTTTCAATATCTCAGAGTCTTTTAAACCCAGATTAAATCGGTCTCTAATCCTCTCCTTCTTCTTGAGGCTGAGCCAAATTTTGAATCCGATGTTCGCAACTTTAAATGAAGTGTTCGGTTCACTCTTCTGGGTCTTGCGTTGCTTTGTTTAAGACTTATTTTTTTAGTAGAAATTTTTATTTTTTCATACTTCGTAAAAATAAATCGCGTTTTTTAGCTTATCTTATTTTTTTCTTATTTTCTCTTCGAAAGTTTACTAAAATCAATCAAAATTTTTTTGTTTCTATATTTTAGATAAATCAATCACGTTTTTTTCCTAGTTAATTGCATAATATCCAAATTAAATTAGTTTTAGGGCTGAATCCTTGTTGCTTAAGATATAACTATAACCTTTTTCGGTTTCTTCGAGATCTTAGTTTTCAAATATTCTTAAAACATCGTCTTTTCTTCTTCTTTCCGTCAAATTTGTCTCTAAATGTAGTATCTAGTCAATGAAAATCAATATTAATGACAATTAATTAAATTTTTTGTTGATTGCTGCCCTCGCTTCTCATTATTCCTTTCAACCAAAATGACTAATGGTTTTCAAAAGCAAAGATTAAACTTACTTAAATGCTACTTACAATCCGCATTAAGCAAAATTATACGTTCCCTCAAATTTTTATTTAAAAGCTGAACGCTACATTTTTTAAAAAGCGATGCTTGACTAACGCGTCTCGTTGAATATTATTTATGGTAACGATTCTTAATGAATCTGATGCGAGATTTTTCTATGAAACTGAAAATGACTATTTTATCAGCAGTGGATTTATAGTAGAATGTATATTAGTATTTTTATCAGTCTCAAAAGCCAAGGCTATATTTTATGAACTGTTTTATAGATTAAAAAATCGCTAATATCCAATTTTTAACAGAAAAAACCCAATACAACAAATAAAATTCCATAAACACAAATTGGCGCTTTGTTTTGAAAAGATCTTTAAGAGTAAGACTATAAAAAACTTACTTTCGATAAATTATAATTTCAAAGTGTACCTAATTTTAATTCGATAAAAATATGAAATGGAACGAGGAGAACTTCTAAAGAGATGATCGGAAATATGGATGAATTTCTCTGGCTAATTAATTATACAAGACGTTAATAATCAGAAGTAACCTACTCTTTATTATATTTCCCGAAATAAAATTTTACTACAACGTTAACTGGATATAAAATATTTTAATAAGGCTTATTAGGCGGATCATTTTTCTTAAATTAAGCAGGAGAGAATGAGCTAATTTTTAGCGTATTTGCTGCGCCAATTTCTCAATAATAATTTACGTAGCTGGATTCCGAAAACAATAAAAATTATTTAAGGTGCAAAGTCTTTTAAAAACATAATTAGGATCAGAAAATAATCTTCAATTTTGAAGTAAATATTTTTTATTTTTCATGTATCTGTATAACAATACCTTAAGTATTGATTGAAAATTTATTATCATTTTATACCAGGGCCTTAATATTTAATTTGGTAAAAATTTATGGCTGAATTTATCGAAATAAATATTTGCATTGTATTTCTTACCTATGTCAATTTTTGTTGGAAGAAATTCAATGTAGATAAGCACTGCCATAGTTGAGAATAATAAAATTTTTAAAGGAATTATAATTTTATTAAAAACAGTAAACGCATATTATTCTTTACTTTTCTGGCATCATGAACCCACATTAAAATGCTTTAAAAAGAACAAAACGAACAAAACGAACAAAACGAACAAAGAAAGCTATTTGAAAGATCTAGACGCGTGAATCATATATAAAAGAGCTGACTCCAATTTTTTTTATATATCAGAAACGACGGATGCATCTTTAACCCTTCAGCGCACGAAAGTATTTTTATAACGTGGGAGCAGGCGTAAGGTAGTATTTTACCCAAAATTAATCATGCTTTTTTGACCAGAGTTTTTACTTCTATCAATTAAAAAAATTTGTCAGTAACATCGAAATATTGTAGTTTGATTTTTTTGATTAAATAATTGCGAATATTAGGTTATTTCAGGAGGAAAATATTGGCGAACGTTTATACATTAATATTTAGCATATTCATCTGATTGGCAAAAATTTAACTTAGGCTTTATAAAAAGTAATAAGCAATCCTATTTTTAATAATCTAAAGCGAGGAAAATTATATAATATATATATTTAATTATGTATAGTTGTCATTAATATTTTTTATATGCATCTCTCTGTGGTATGCTATTCGGTTTATTTATTTAAAGATTTTAATTAACGTTTATTGCTTATTTTGATAACTTGGTCGTTGCAAATTTTTTTTGCAAGAGTTAATCGTAGTTCCAGTCTTAAGATCATTGTGACGAGGACAAAACGCGTGTCTGTTATATTTTTGAGCAGCTCACTGTTAACTTCATACAAATTCTTTTTGTAGATCGATAAAATTAATTGATTTATATATTTTATGCTAATTTGCTAGAAAGTCGACTCTTTAGCCAGAGACATCATAAATTCTCTTCTTGATAGTTACTTTTGAGAAAAAGAATAATTCACATCTCAGTTAATAATAAGTTAATTAATGCTAGCAATATTTTATAATCCTAAGAAAATAGTCAGTAGTCACCTTCTGCTTCCTTTTGAAAGATAGTGGCTTTCGCATAGTTTATCCATCATGTCTAGTTCGCTTTTTGTTGCACTTTAAAACGTTCTCATTTCAGACTATAGTAAGTTTCCTGAGATTTAATAGATAAAATCTAAATGATGCAGGCTGGATGCCTATAACACTAATTTTTTATCTCCATGTACGCATAAAACAAGTCTGACTTCAGTGCAAAAGCAAAATGTACTTGAATATTGTGGTCTGTGTTTAATAAAATGAAGAATTTCGCTTATATTTTTCCTTATTGTTCCCACAATTATCTATTTATAATCTTTGACTAATTCGATTATGAGTGGTCTAATAGTAAACCAGTTATCCATTGTAACACTGCAACCAGTATTTTTTATTTTATCGACCCAGCGTTTCACGACATCAGACGCTGTATTAGAATGATAACATATGTTGTCTGGTTACTTACCACAATACACTTCCATGTCTTAAGTGTAGAAATTTGACGCATCAGTCAATTTTAATTTCTCGATTCCATAGCAATAATGTTTACTTTTATATTTTAGCGAAAAGAATTTTTTCCTCTGATAGGTTCTGATTTCTCGTATATTGTGGATTTAGGTCCGATTTTATGGTTTTTTGCACGATTTTCTACAAAATATTCTAATATGTTTCGTTTAGACATAATTTATCAAAGTTTTACGTTTTCCCTTGTATTGAAAACATTCAAAGTAGAGATCGAAGAAGAAACTTAAATAAATTTATTATCATGGTATTTTTGAAATATTGGTTGCCCGCTGCAGTCTTTATTCCATAAGTATTTTAGTTAAGGTTGCTTTATTTCATAGCTGCAGAAAAGTAAAATAAAGTAGACTTGGCTTTTACTTCTAAAGTATTCGTGAGATAAGCACCACGTTCTCTTGAAAAAAAATAACTTATATTAATGTTATATAAACATTTTTCAATAAGTTGTTTTTCAAAAACGTTGTTGACATTGAAAAATCTCAACGTTTTTAGTGGAGTTTTTACATGTTTTATAGTTCAAACACATTCTGAACGTTCAAAGATAATATTATGAGACGTTTTTCATGCTGCTTTTGTGGAGATGTGGGCGTCCACGTGGTTCCGTCTTTACCATTATGGACGTAAAGACCATTAGTTTCTAATTGGCCTTGACTCTCACTTTAAAATTCTCACGCGTCAGTGTCATGGTCACAAGCTGATATACGGTCATCATCAGTTTCGCTTCATTATATTGAGTCTACAGGTGTTCTGGATTGAAAAAAAGTAATTTTGTATTAAATCCAAATTTTTATAGTTCTTATTAACAATAATAATCTAATTTATTATGATTACATTTTATATAATACATATTAATTAAAAAGATTAAGTTTGACCAAATATGCCAAGAAATTTTAAAAAAATGAGTCCAATAACGCCAACGCACACCTGCGGAATTTTTTACCCTACGCGATTCTGAGCAACAATTTCTTCACAACTGTTATAAATATAGTTTAAATCACGATAAATATATCAATTGTATGTCAGATATAGCTTCCAAAAAAATTTTCTGCATCTTATCATTGACCATAAAATTAATTAACATTTTACAGCCGTAAGGTTATTAATTATTTCCAGTGCTGCACTGAAGGTTTAAGGAGGTGATACTTTATCACAAATTCTAATGAACTAACTCAATGATTCCTGTACTATCGGTCACCAATTAAGTATAAGTTTGCCGAAAACTAATTTTACGAAATATAATAGGATAATTTATTTGTCAACGTTTAAATAAAAATCAAAAGCATTTCTAGGTTATCACCTAATTTTCATGTGATAATTGTGATTGTATTCAATTTATATTGGGTATAACATAGATGAATCAGTTAATTTTGGAAATTTTTACCATGCTAATGGTAAATTTTTTACAGAATTAGTGTACAGAGGATGAGATTAACGAGGATGTAATTGGCTTCTTGTCACTGAATAAAATTAGGAAGAACAGATAAAATAAACGATTTAAAAAGCATTAGCCATCACGAAACATCACAAAACTGCTTTGATTGAATCAAAATCAACCATGATTAAAATAATTAGCGCAGATTAGTTCAAAGTTTACAATAATGTTTATAAAAATATTATACCATACATCCAACGAAACAATATTAAAAATTAGAGGGAAAAATTCTTTGAAAGAGGTCATAAATCCTAAGCGATCAACTTTCTAAAACTAATTTAGGCAATTCTAGCCGTTAACATAAAAATTTTTGCCGAAAAATTTAGACGATACGCTAAGATACATTGAGTTCTTACTCAGTGACGTTTCGTATAATTATTCAAAGAGAATGGTATTTTTTTGGAATAAGTTAAACCAATAGCAAAATCACGATCTCTTCTTTCTAATAATGCTAATGCACATTCATAGTTTCGCCATAAGTATTTGATTGGATCTACACATTAATTGGACTCTTAAATACAAGCGATTTCTCTTTAGAATATTTTCTTTAAAAAATGCATCAGAAATCAAATAAAAAGATGCAAAAAAAATATAAAAAATTCAAGCTAATTAATATCATTCCACATTCCTTTACGATTTAGAAAAATTTCTACCGAATCCCTTCGTATCTTTTTTCACTATATTAAAATATGGAAGTTTTATTTTTGCGATGGCGATGTCAAAAATTCAATTAAATTAGTGCAATGGAATAATATAATAATGATAATTTATTGAGAAAATTTGTCAAAATATTAATGGTGTGTGCGTTTGTTGCTAAAATATATGTTTTTACAATATTTAAGACATTAAAGCAATTAAAAAATTATTTATAGGTATTAATAATGTCTTTGATTATTTTGAAGACATCTATAATGGGCGAAGGTATGGAAAGTGTCTCGATATGGACATTTTACGATTTATTCTTAGAATGGAAAACATTCTGCGCTTCCAGCAACAACTAAAAGAAAAAAACCAACGCTTAAGACCAGCAAGTTAGAATCCAACATAAGTTGAGTTGAAAAAAAATATTTTAAGAAAGGAGCAAGAATCAAGCACATGACTGAAAAATACAAACAAGAATTATCTCAAAAATATTTCCAAAATTGGCTATGTTAATTCAAATAAAAAATTTTTTTGCACAACTTATAACTTATCGAGCTGTATTAAGCGAATAGCTTTATTCCAAACTAATAATTACTGAGAAATCAATATTCAAAATCCATAATATCTTTTACGATACAGATATTCAGATAATACTTCTATGCTTACACATATGAATTTATGTGATAGATTCAGCAAAGAACTTAATTCTCTTTTTCGGAAAATGTCTGTTGAGATAAATGCCAATCAAATGGGTGATGTTCAGGCATTAATATCTTTTGCACAGTGTTATCACGTTACAAATATTACTCGCGTATTAACAGTATCTGATAGGCTCAAATTTATCTCACAATTATGTTTTGTCTATGACGTTGTGAAAACTTTCTACATTATATTATTTTTATTTTCTCATTAAATAAAATTAGGCCCTTAGATATTTTATTTTTATTTTTGTTGCACAGTACTGCTAAAAATATCGCCAAGGGTCACAGCTTGTCTTGAATGGCCTAAAAATGATTCTGTGTTTATATAAATAATTTAGGATGTTTGAATATAGAATGCATTTGAGTTTCTTTACAGCACTAACTCATTTTAAGGCTGTTTGATTCAAAGGATATTATTTTTCTTATGAGCCGTTTTGTCACCAACAAACAAAAATCTGCATTTATTTTTAGTCTTCATCTAACTTTCTTTAGACTCACTTCTTTTATTTGTTAAGAAAAAAGCAATCTTCAGTTGTTAATTTTCGATGAAAAAGTGATTGAATTCAATCACACAACAGTAATCTGCGTCAGTAGCTTTGACGAATTACAATTTCTGTTCTTGATATATATTAAAATTTTGATAGCGATTATCTAAAATTTTATTATCGGTAGTATAATAATGGCTTGAGACAGTTGAAAAAAATTTTTAAAATTATCTAAAGCGTATATAATAAAGAAGAAAAATATAATTCAGCAACTGCTACATCAAAATCATAGTCAATTTTTCTAAAATGGGTCGATGTAAATAAGAGATTGATCACGAATATCGTAATATCTTCGTTGTCTAAGGCAGCAAAATTTAGCAAAAATAAATCTAACATTAATGCACATTTTTACGAAACAACAAGAAACACGGCTATTGAAACACCAATTATGATGTATAAATAAGTCATCGGTATTAAAGGGTTTGATGGTTTTTCTATTATCTCTGGAGTTACCGGAGATTCTAATGGTTTTTTGGGAGATTTGGCTGGACTTAAGGGTATAAATAATTCTATAGATTCATCAGGAAAAGTCAAAGGTATTTCTACGGAAGTTGGTAATTCAGACAAAAGATTTGGAATTTTTACATTGCCACATTCTTCCTGATCGCATTTAATATCATCTTCGCTGATATTTTGATCCGATAAAAATCTAGACAAAATACACGTAATATGATGAGATTTGCCTTCGAATGGAAAATAATCCTGGTTTTAAAATACTATTTACCAACAAATCTTTGAAAATGCATCCTCTTTGATATAATGTTAGTTGAGTGGTTTTAGAATTAAAATAATACTGATTCAAGTGAGTTTCTATTTTTTCTATTTCTTGATTACTAAGATAATCTGATTTGAAAATTATTCCTACTCGTTGCTTCTTTATCAAAATTTACGATATTTTTTACTATCATACAGGACAAAAAAATCTTTCCACCGTCATTTGACTCATTTTCGACATACTGTGACCAAAACTTTTTAAAAACAGCTTTTGGATTCTTCAAGATGTTTTCTTTGACAAAACATGTATTTAAATCATAATATGTTGAACAAAATTCCTGGTCAATTTTTAGAGTTCCTGTGGTCATCCAATAATTTTTTAGAGAGAACCTATCTGCTTGATTCAATAAATTATGAAGGGTCTTTCTTATTTCACTTTGATCATCAACAACAACTTTTATTAAAACAAGACTTACCATTATATTCTTCAATAAATTTTTCAGTAAATTCTCTAACATTTGATTCGCTGTACAAATGTAAACAATCGTCCAGTGAAATGTATTCATGCATGAGAAACTCTCTTATCAGACCAACTAAACAATGATAATATTTTACTTACGCTTCTCTTCATTACTGAATTGAGAATACTTTAATTGCTCCTTTGTTGCGTTTTTTACATTAATTGTAATAAATAGTAGTATTACAGTATAATGGTATCCCAAAACAGTCATAAATTTGTTCAAAAAATAACTAAAGTACGAGTTTTTACTAAAAATTACGTAAATAAATTTTTGTTTATTTTAATTTAATCATGCTACGTCACACTATATAAACAAAATCTATTTTAAAAAGAAAATTTCTAAATAATTCGGGCTAATTGCGAAAAAAGCGATGAATTTTTCTGTAAAAATTTGTTTTATGTGTTTTGTTACGTTTCATAACATCAGATATTTTAATGAAAGTCAAAATTTAAGACTACTGATGCTTATTATAGGAAAAACAACTTGATCGATCAAACTCTAAATCATATTTTAGGTATTTAAAGACTTATTTACCGATAGTATTTAATCTCGACCAAGCCAAACAAAAATAGAGAATTTTTAGCCTGTCAATCGCTACAAATTTAATTTTTTATGTTAAGACTCGTCTTCGGCATTAATTTCGGCTGTAATGGTTTCATTATACATTGATTGCAAAATCTCTATTCACACCAATCATAAATTACAAAACTTTGACATTCTCTTTAAAAATTTATTCTTAATAGTTTAGAAAGGTGAGAACTAAAATTATTGATCACTGTTCTATTTTTAGCACATAATTGTTTATGTTTATTATTATTGGTTTCGTCAATTTATGGTGAAATTAAACGACTTAAATGCTGTTTACAGATTAAAAACAACTTTTAGCAATAAAAGTAGACAAATAAATCAAACTAGTTGTAAAATTCGTTATGTGAGACCAGCTAACAAGCTGTTTTCATTTAAGATCTTAAGCAGATATGTTTTATTATCTCGAAAGTCGTTAAATCCTTCACTTAAGGTTTTTAACATACTTTCCATGCAAACTGATCTCACTTTTTGTTCTAATTGTCAAAATCACAATTATGCTGTAAAATTAGGAACTAATAAGAGTCATAACATTTTTGAATCTAATAATGAATTTTTTTAAGATAAAGTATTCATGAAGAATTATGTAAGAAATTAGGTTAGTTTAATTTATTTGTCTGCCGACGAAACTTTTTTGGTTGATGGAATCTAACTGTAATATGTCATAACAATTCTGTTTATTCAAATATTGTGCAATTCTGTATCTTTTTTGAGTTATAGAATAATGCAAATAATAAAATTATAATCTTAACTTTATCTCGAGTATTATATTAAAGAATTTCATTATTAGTTGATTACGGTTGGTGTTTTTGCTGGTGTTAAAATAAACTAAAATAACAATAAAAACTCGGCATCCGTAAAGGAAATAAGCTGAAAACGCCCTTAATTCATTAATATCTTTACGCATGTTTAAATCCTATCTCTTTCACCACTAGTACTCTTTGCCAAAATACTGAGCATAGATACTTAATTATATTCATCACTTTATCTTTAATCTGTAAGCAATTTTTTTTCGTCATTAATTTATATAAAATCTTTTATTCAGCAATTATCATAGAATTTTAATTTTATATCAAATTTGGATTTATTTTGCTCAATAGATTTAATTTTTAACGTATGATAGTTTGTAATTTATTACGATATGTGTATTTGAAAAAAAATTCTTTTATGTCATGATTATTTGAGTCGAACAATTTTCGAACATAATATATTTCTTTTTACATGTTTTACCATTAATTAACAATCAGAGCCCATCAAAGATACATTTTTATTTATTCGTACTCTTTCGCTAAATTATTTCAAATGTTTCAGATTGCACTATTATGAAAAAATTTTTAAATTTGGAAAAAACCATAATTTTTATTAAAAATTTGCAGGATTACAATTTAAATCTATATCTAAAGCTGTACAATCAGACTACTTCTCGCTGATAAAATAGGTAACCAAAAACTATACTCCAAAAATTTACGCACAAATAATCACAATAGGTCATGGTTCTTTGTTTATATCGATATTAATACGCCAAATTGAAATTATTTGTGGCATAATTTACATATTTTATATGCTTAATCATTAAGATAATAGCAAATGTCAGTAGATATGTTATCATAAATTAAATCTTAATCGAATTGTTTTCGCAACAAGTCGTATCTAACATTTTACATAAGATCGAAATCCTGAGTAGGCAATACTTACTAATATTGTTTCAGATTGATATATAACATTACGTGATTGCTGAAACGCTATTAGAATTAGAATTAAGAATAAAACTGTTAAGAGTATGTAGTTCAGGAGTAGATAAGTTGTTTTTTTCAAATTGTATGCCTGAATTCATTTTAGGAAAGGCTGATTTTGTTTTTTGTGGATATAAAATTTTTGCATAAATATTTTTTAGCTTTGATGCGATAAATTTTTTTGATTACGTAGAATCTCGGTTATTTGTTGATAAATATTATGTTTCTAAAAAAAAAAATTTTACTAATACACTGAAAATAAAATTAATTTTGAGAAAATTTCTTCAGGCTTATTATCAGCTGTTTGTTCACTGACGTTAGATTACGTATTCAAAATTATTATTTAACTTTTTAACTATAATTTTCAGATTTTTATTTTCGTTTTTAAATCCAATCTTTGCTGAAGGTTTTTTTTCAATCCAGTTCTAAAAATCTTGCAAAAGATATAAAAAAGTAGGATATATTCTTTAAACATGTATTATACCTGAAGTTTAAATGATTTAATACCCTTAATGATATATTAGAAACATAGGATGCTTACCCTTATAAAAAAAACAATAATTGACACAAAAAACCCTCTACTATAGTAAAAACGATGAATCATCAATAATTAAGGCGGTTAAAACAAATGAATGTTTTTATTTGGTGACAAAATATTGGGTAGATTAATTTAGCATAACATTTTTTCATATATTTAATTGAAAGAGATGATTAAATCGACCTTAAAATCCTTATTTTTCGCAAAAATATTTTTGTGAAATTCTGTGTTTATTTTAACTTTCAAAGAAACACGAAAAAGTTGGGTGTGACATACCTCTCTTCGTTAGTAATCGTAATACTAAATTTTTCCGATGTTTTTATCAATTTGAAATATCAAAATGAAAATATTTTTTTGACATTAATTCACACGTAAAAATAAAAGCATATTTCATTTTCTGATATTTTTTATTTTATGACCATAGATCAAAAATAATTTGGATTAATTTGATACATGAATTTTATTTATTCTGAAGTAAAAATAAATTTTTATCAAGAAAGTTCTTTTTATTTGTTATAGTATCTGGTAAATTTTCCAAAAAAGTCGACACAAATGATTTATAAATCTTTTTATAAGAAAAATAAGTAAATTCTTTTACTTTTTACGAGTGCAAATATAATTAGAGTATCAAAAAGACAGTTGTAATATAATTGCGCAATTACAGTTTGCAAGAGATAAATTAGACTCAATTGTCATATCATACTGTTGTAAATATTAGCTTCTTCGATTTAAAATAATTTAGAATTTAAAAAACTCTAACAGTAACAAAAAAAATGCTCTTAATGTTATGTCTTAAAAAATTTTAACCCAAATTATTGACTAGTTATATTTTTTATTCAAATAAGTCACATAATTGTGTCACAAATGCAGTTTGTTTCTGCCGTTGCACTCGAAAATTAACTAGCTTTCTAATTAGATAGCAAGTTCGAAAGTAATTAAGCGTAAAATTTTTTGAGTTAATTTCCACTTAAAATATTCTGTTCAATCATGGGGTAAAATTCTTCTTATTGTTTTAATCAATTCAAGGGACCACAAAATAATATACTGATTTTATGTTTTTTAAACTTTAACATCAGTATAAGATATATTTTTTAAATAATCATTAATTTTTAGTTCTAATTTATCTAAAAAAACTTAACAAATTTTAATATTGCGCAGTTTACAAAATATTTAATATTTTGATAAAATTATTAATTAAAAACGTTTGTTCTTGAAATCCTAAAAAATAGATAATAAGATACTTTTTACAGTGATATTTAAATATAATAAACACATTTAAGACAATTTTAATCGGTAAATTTTTTCAGCTAGTGTTTGAAATTAAAAACGTTCTTTCCCAAATATAACATTCCGACCTCCTTATAATTTTAATTTTACATCTTTTAGAAGAAAGCAAAAATTCTCCGATGGCTATTATAAATTTTTTCGCTAAAAAGGTCATTAAATAATTTTTTTAAAAAGAATTACAAAAAAAATTGTTTTTTATGCTGCATTTAGCATGTATCACTGATTAAGTTCAGATATATTTTTAAAAATTTATAATTAAACATTATTATTATAATATTATTTTATAAAATGGTCTTGATAAAATGGTATTACGTTCAATTAATTATGTAATTATATCTTAATTACTGCTATACATAAATGGGACAATTAGTTAACCATTAAACACCTTGTCTAAAACAGGATATAAATCACGGGAAATTTCTAGTCCTAGACCTCCTGGAACACTAAAAAAACGAAATATTTTATTTTATCTTCTTTTTGTGTTACAGTTTAACAATTAAAAATACGATCTTACCAGTCTTTAGTTCTATAAGTAAGTATTTCTAATACGAAAGATGTGTTTTTCTAATCCTTCCAGTCCAATATATTCGTGATTGTATAATTGCTGAAAACTATGACGAAATTTGAGTGAAAAGTTTTAAATGATCTTTTAAAACTACTTATAGGAAGCTTTAAGTCGAAAAACTAGGTATGTCTGCACTAAATTAAATACATATATAAGTTATTATAACTATGACAACATTTGTAACATGTAATTATATTGTTTATGATTCCACGTATCAATATTTATTTTGCATAACTAGCATAAATAAAAAAATTTACTAGCTCCACAGCCGAACCCTCATCACCAATAAAAATATTGCAAGAATTCATGATAGAGTCTAAGCATGTGATGTATTGATGAAAATCAATTGATGGAGGAACAATCGTTCTACAGTTCTGAACATAATAAAAATCTACTAATTCTCCCTCGAACCATGATTTTGCTGTAAATCCAGTAGTGCAAGCTGTAATTCGAACTTCGTCCTCTAAACCATATAAATCATAGCAATCTCTAAGAGTCTTTATTGCATGCGTATAAAAATTTTCTATTCGGAACGATACATCCATAAGAATCTTTTGTATTACTAGTTGAATAATAGGTAAATATGAATTTTGAAAATAAAATAATCCGAAATATTTATTAATCAGTATGTATCAGTAAGTCATATAAACTACGAAAAAAAATTGTAGCGTGATTTTCCATAAAGATATTATTTTAATAAAAAAAAATTTTCTAGCATAATTAGCATTTTTTATCTGTGATGAAGTGGTAAATATATGTGAAGTAAAAAATATTTTTACATATAACTTAATACAATAAATTAAACCTTGTTTGCAAAAAAGATATAAGACGATAATATTTTGTGTCTCGTATGATTCCTCCATATCGATATAACTTTTAGGAATGAATTGAGAATTTATCTATTTTTTCTTCTAATTTCGGCATTAATAAAATACTTTATCTATTTAATTTCTTTTCGCAGTTCTTTTTAATTAAATAGACCCTTTTAAGAAAGTTATCGTATAATACGTGCCTAAACGTGCTCAATAGAATTCAAATCATAAGAAAAGGCCTAAATTTAAAAAAATTTATGTGTTTTATGTCGTAAACATCTTATATTATCCTTTCTTTTTTGTA
>JBBNEX010000174.1:0-48526 GCA_038021265.1 Cyprinella venusta
TTAAAAACTGTTGTTAGCGCATGACCTAGTCCTATTTCCGGTGGATCGCCGCTAAATGAGCGAAATTGATCAAACATGTTACCACATTCAAAAAATTTTAAATTAGGCATGGTAACCATCATAGAGTATGTTATTAATCCTGGGGTAAGTTCGTTACAGGTTCTTAAAGAAAGATTAGTTAGGAGAAGAAATCTGTATGAACCATGAGGTAGAGGTTTGCAAAGCTTGACTAATCCTTCCCTTAGATTGGTAGTAAACATGAGACTAAGGGTTTTGGTATTAATTAAAAAATGAGGAGAAATGCAGACATCCACTAGTCGCTCATCAAATGCCCGCCCAACGCCACAACCGTCAACTCGTAAGTAGCTGAGTTGTGGTAGTCCTTGAAGGACATGTGCTAATCCGATGGTCGAAACACATTCACAGAACGCAAAATCGATTTCATCAATTATTGTTCTTGACCAATCGATACTTAAAAGAGCAGAATCATCAACTTTTGTCTGTGTTAATATTAGAGATGAAATTTTCGGACACCTCTGTAATAGCAGGCTTAAGGTAGATCCCCTAACCATGGAACATCGTTGGAGACCAACATACTCCAATTTAGGCATCGAGTTTGAAATCACCTGAATTGTATCGTCGTTGATTATGTTTACATTATCACATTCTAAAACGCGCAAATTAGATAGTTTAGCCACAAAATTATGAAAACCATTAAATTGAGGACAATCGAATGAGCGCTGTGAATTGCCGAATCCAAAGCATTCTAAATTTTCACAAGAACTATTTGTGATTAGTGAATGAAGTAGAACGAATCCTTTACTGAAGTTTCTTACATCTAAACGAACCATATTTTTTGAGAAAGATACAGAGTCGTATTCTTTTATATAATCAGAATCGCCTGGTAAGAAATTAAATTCACTATCCTTTAGTGATAGATTTTTTACATCTGGGCATCTAATTATTAACAAACGCGAGTTGACCTTTCATTAATTTCGACTAGCAATTTAGGGTTGAGGATACATCGCGAGAGGCTAAGATCGCAGGCAAGTTGAAGATATCGACTTTTCACAAAATATTGATAGCGATCTTTCGTCATGTCAACGCTCTTGAGGCATATTTGTTTCCAAAACGTTCTATCAGATACGGAAGGATAAATTTTTTTCCGAAATTATTCCGAAACCGAAAAAATTCCGAAAAACATGCGCAGTATAATAATAGATTTATAAAGTCTACGCTTTTGTTTTTAGTGATAATTAGTTAAAAAATTCTTATTTTCGGATTGTATCAACATTTAAAGATGTAAAAAAAATTTTTAGTTGCTGTGATTTTAGATCAAAATAATATATTTATCTTTAAACATCAACTAAACTAAAGAAAGTTTCCAAATTTCAAATTCATTTGCAACTTTGGGTTTTTCGAAAGATCCTTGTAAATATCGTATCTGAGATGCATCTCGTCGAATTTGACCGCACATTTCAGAATAATAAAGGAACTCGTCTTTTATGACATTCACAAATCTTGCCAAGTTGGGATGATTGTTCAAAAAAAAATCATTTATTCTTCTATTGTATCTTTCGACACAGTTATTTGTCCTCGTGCATAAATCGTCTTCAGCAATGTGAGAAATATTCCAGAGAATTGGATTGTATCGTTTTAACCATATGCGTTCAAAATATGAAAAAAAATCGTTCACAACGGTATCATTTGGAATTATACTCTTAATATAATTGATAGCAAGTTCGATTTCACCGATTTCAACCACTGTGAGAAGTTCAACATTCTTTAAAATATCTAAGATTAGAGCTTCATTTCTAGTCATTTTCTTGAGTTTTCGATATAGAGCTTGCTTTAAATGAAAATAACATCCAACAATTTTGCTCTTTGGAAATTGTTGTTTGACAGAATTTTGTAATGCTTTCTCGAAATCTGTGACAATTACACGAGGCATCCATGAATATTCTAGTAATACGATCAGTTGATGTAACATCTCACAATAGAGATATTCATTTTTACCTGTGAGTAGAATATATGCACAAGGAACGTATTGTACGGTACCGCAATCGAATGCCATTATTATTACGCATTGTGTAAATGGCATAGGACAAAGTTTAAAAGTTCCGTCGATGAAAATTTGACCATTATATCTTAAAACTGCGAGACATTCATCCGTGATCCAAATCAACATCTGATGACGATCACCGTGTATATCGCCCTTCCAATATCTTCTTAGAAATGGCTTTGAGTTAGGCAGAGAATCTAATGGAAATGTCGTTATAGCTTGAATATTGTTAGTTTCCATAGTTCCCCTAATTGTCCTTATTTTTGAATATACAGTGGATTTTTTTGGAGCCTCATATATTTCATTCGGATATCGTGTTCGCAACTCCAATAACAATTTGCGATGAATTTGATGAGGATATTGATCAAGACGCGCTGATTCTTCGTTCAGGAAATTCTCAACGAAATCATTTATTTCTTCAATGCTGCTTCTTGCAACTATATCTTCAACTGTGGTGCAAGTATGTGTCCCTTTGGCAATAAAAACACCATTTTCGGAAATTAACTTTGCACGACACGGAGTCTTGTATTTTACGCACCTGTAGTAGTCCTTATTTTTGTATGATTTGTTTTTTTCATATGTATTATTCGAGAATACAATCGTCTTTCCAACCATTATCACACTGACGCAAGCGCACAATTTTTCGGAAAAATTTCGGTTTCGGAAAAATTTCGGAAAAATATACATACTACCATCAGATACAAGCCATAGCCAATGTTTACATACGAAAGCAAGATCGAAATGGTGTCTCTTTTCTACATGAGAAAATATTTTTTGAATAACGCTATTTGGAAGTGTCTCGAAAGACTCTCCAAATGTTGAAATTATTTCCTGCATTTGATCATCCTCCATATTTTATACCAAAAGAACTGATTAATTTATTTCAATTAAAAATAAGGATGCGCAATTTCGTAGTTAATTCCTTTTATAATCAAAAGCTGCGCCTGCCCGAATTAGGAATTAATATTTCGTTCATTCTTCATGTTTCTTATTCAGTCGTATTTAATTTTATTTATCACCGTGATCATTTTAAATAATTAATTATTCATATCTAAATTACGCCGTAACAGTTTTTTTAGCCAGTTTGTTCAAATTTCCTGTTGAGCTGAGCTTTCAGCAATAATAAACAAACAGATACTTAAACAATTAAAATATCCTATCTAGTTTTATTTTTCTATTCAATTTTTTATATTTTTTTTTACTTATTAAAGTATTTTATCTTAATTCCAATGTATTAAAATAAGCTTTTTCTTTCATGATTCATTAAGGCTATTGATAGAAACAATAGGAATCTGTCTGGATCTCAATTGAGCATACATAGTTTGGCTCTTAATGATCTGTTTTATTGTTCTCTTATAGATATGTTTTGTTTAAATCAGAACAGGTAATAAAAAATTATAATAATATAATTTTAGAGCCTAAACTCAATGTTTGTATAACAAATTGGTGCACAAAATTTTATTGCCTGATCTTATGCACTTATGTGATTTGAAGTACTGTTTATTATCGTAAAAATGGTTTGAAAAAGTGGCATTTTAAAGTGTGGGAGATTCTTATAAAACGATTAAATATAAAAAATCTCCTATAAGAATTTTATAGCACAAAAACAGGCTAGTTTAGAGCTTTCAATCATACCTCGCTTTCATCGTGGATTATCAAACCTTAAAATAAAAATTTTTAAATTTTAATGGTTTAAACAATAAATATTTTTGTAGTGATTACTATACAATGAGCCCTTTTTATTTTTTTTCTCTGTAATAACTTCTCACATTAGAATTTAGAATTTCAGTATTAATATTTTTACAGTCGTATTCTTATTACAATGACTGTAAAAGAACCGAAGTATGTAAATTTGTACTAAAATGTACTAAATTCCAAAACGTACTAAATTTTATTGCGCAGAATCATTTTTTGTAATTTCAATAATTTATATTCTAATTTTTTATTGTATCGCGTCCAAAATTAATCTTAATACTCGAACCGTTGAAAATATCTTGGCTAAAATTTATTATAGCATCCCCCTTATATTAAGTTTTTTTGCCTTATTTTAATTGCATCATTTTAAATAAGGTTGAAATATCATAAATTAGCATGGGAATCTAAAAGTAATAAATGGAAAAAAAGTTTAATTTAATGATATTTTGCCCAAAATTTTTTGCGCGTGTGCAGTAATTGAGTCTCTGTTTAAGTTTTCAGTTCTAAAGTCAGGGAAATCAATTATTTGGTGCAAAAACAGTTCATATATGGGGAAATGAGGTGCATTAAGAGGAACTGTGCAGAATCAATGCTGGGTTGCTTGAGGCTAATACCAGTTTTTAGCATTTGAACACATAGATCGATTAAAATTTTATGATTTTTTATCTCATGTTTAGGTTAGCTTTTAGTTAAGGTTTAGGTTAGCTTTAGGTTTAGGTTTTAGGTGATGTTTAGGTTTTTTTTGGTTTAGCTTTAGGTTAAGGTTTGGTTTCACGTTTAGAGTTAGGTTTAGGTTAGGTGTAGGTTTAGCTTAGGTTTAGGTTTATTGTTATAAATATAAATATAAGGAAAAAAATATAAAGTAATTTTCAAGCAACCCTTGCGCAAAGTTTGGGGAGAGACGGGTGGGCTAATTGAGTTTAGTGGTGGTTGTGTGCTGTTGAACTTTTTTCCTGGTCATTTTTCGGGTCCCAAAATTTAGGATTATGTAAATTTTTATCTAATTTGCAAAGAAATTAACCTGATTTTTTCAGAATCGTGGGTTGCTTTGCTAAAAAATCCCTATTATATAAAGATTGATCGATTTCGTTCGTTTTGTGGTATCTAAATTCATGATAATCTATGATATTTGCTATTATTGACGAACGATTACACATGTTCAAAAAAAATGTGAAAAAAGAATAATGGTTTTTTCGTGTATTTGATACGGTACATGCGCAAAAAAATTAGTACGTTTTGGAAATTAGTACGTTTTAGTACATTCATACATATTATCTAAAAGAACAAGTAATCTATCGTTTTTTGGTTACTAATTTACGCATCCTATGACTGTTTATCTGATGATTAGGCGGAACCTGTGATAACCTAAAATAATTGGTATTCATTTGTTTGGTGATCAGTAAACAAACGCACGCGCATTAATAATAATGGCTGAACCAAAATTATACACGATTTTATCAAAAAAGAACGTCTTAACCAATTTTTAGAGGAGATGGGTTTAATTCTGACCGAAGAGATTTTTGAATTCAAAGAAATTAGGTGCAGGAACACAAATTGCCAAGAACCAACAAAAGGTTTTTACAAAACGACCAGGAAAAGAAAATTAACTGCTAGGAACATCGATAAATTAAGCTCAGAAGGTCAAGATGTCGTTAGCTTGGATACTTTTCGATGTAGATCATGTTTTACTTATTATTCACCTCTAACAGGTAGTTTTCTATCCTACCGTGATGTTCAGAATAGGTAGCATTTTAAAAATATCTTTATTGAATAAATAGTAGTCTGAATATCAGAATTTTTAGGATTTTTTGACTTATATAATATTACACGGGTTAATGAACTTAGATAATGTTGATTTTCAACTCAATGTTAAAATTTTCGCAATTAATATATTATTGAAGCAAAGTTTTATTTCAGTAGATTATTAAGTCTTTAAATAGAGCTAAAGCTTATCGGTATTGATTGAGAAATAAACTTTCTATGAAAGATTTGTCCAATTGGCTGGCAAATATAAAAATTGACTGTTTATTAAATTTGTTTCAATAATTTTGATATTATGCTTAATATAAATAATATTCATCTTGAAAATTCACAAAATTTTGTTAATTGTAAAATTTTTTTTTGTAAAAAAATTAATTAAATACTTTGAAATTAAATAAGTGTCATACAAACACTACTAAAAAATATTATTTAAGAATTGAGATGTAAAAAATATAAAAAATGCATAATTTGACAATTCAAATATATTTATTCTAATTCTTAGAGCTAATTGCAAACTATCACCAGAAAAAAAATCTTCAGTTAATCTTTCACTGGGTAGCGAATAGAAGTCCAATTGACTCAATTCATTCATTAGGCCTTCACTCAGAAGCAGTTTGTGATTGGCGAATTTTTTTCAGAGTAATTTGCACAGAAACTAACCTAAATATTCACAGAAGTCATCAGATTGGAAATGGCCATCACAGAATTGATGTAAATTCACTACCATAAACAGTCATTTAAATAGATGAATGTCTATTGCGTGGTCGTCGACGTGCAAATGTCGGACGTCTGTTGTTGGGAGATAGAAATCCTACTCAGGAAGAGAGAAACGAATTCCGCGAAATAAATAATGATAATCCGGGGCCATTAAACAATAGAAGAAGAAATTACGGCCAACTCATTAACGGGCCATGGATTTTTGGAATGGTTGAGTGCAAACTTCAAGAGGATCGTTTGACCTACGAAAGCGGTGAAATTCGTTTATTTATAGTCGAAAGAAGGGATGCAGTAACTCTTCTTCCACTAATACGAAATATTGTCGCTCCGGGTTCAACAGTTTGGTCTGACGAGTAAGCAGCCTATAGGCAGATTGGAGTCGGTGATAACCTTTATCATGAAAGCGTCAACCATAGTGTAAATTTTATGACCCCAACGGGATGCCATACTCAGAATATTGAGCAAGAATGGAGAATCATCCGTCATAAAATTATAAAATCGATGAGAGGAACTTCTCATGATCTGCTAAAAAGTCACTTAGACGAGTATATGTGGAGAAGTAGACAAAGTGGAGATCTATGTCATATATTCATACAATTTGTTTAATTATCTGTATTATTTTCCTCTTAAAGCTTTTTTATTTTAAATATTTAATATTTTGAAATTCTTTCATGATAAAATTTAGATAAAAAGTATAAAATTATAATAAAATAACATTTAATTTCTGCGCGTGCGTTTATTTACTGATCACCAAACAAATGAATACCAAATAATTGATGTTCTTAATCAGAATACTTCAAAAATATAAAAAAAACCGTCAAAAGCCCAGCTTACCTTAAAACTTTATGAATAATGTCCATATAATTATAGTTTGAATTAATTGTAAGCTTAACGATGTTTTAATCTTAAATGTAAACATGGGTACAATAAAATAAATATTCGACTGAGGATCATTGAAAAAATCCAGGAGAAAATATTTTAAGATGAATAATGGAAATCAGTTGAGTTAATTGTGAAATAAAAAATGATGATGTTGGGTTAGAAATAACAGGTTTATTTAAAAAAATAATATTTAATTTTTTTGTAAAATTTTAGGGTCCGTTTGTGTTTTTGTTATTTTTTGACCCGATTGATAAAAATTATTTTTATCACTGATATAGGTCGATGGTGGTCAGTAACATTAAAATAAGATAAAAAATATTAACCAAAAATAAATCACTTAATAATCTATCGATCGATTGTTTACTCAGATTTTGTTTTGGGAGCTGAGTTTTGAGACTTTAGACCGTGGCGTTGAATATTTGAAGGAGTCGGAATATTTTGACGATTTCCAAGTAAATTATCTGAAGATTAATATAAAAGCAGAACCTTTATAGAAATTTCCCAAGAGAGTATTAAAATGAATAAAGAACCAGTAAACGTTCAGAAAGAATATTAAAATGAGTTGAAAGTAGAAAAATAGTAAAAACGGAACATCGATTGAAACTTTGTGGTTAAAATGATACAAAGTTTTTTTGAGTATTAATTTGTAAAACAAATAGATTCTGGTATACATCCTATAATTATTTGTAAGCTAAACCATGATATAACATGCGCTGATATTGTCATGTACGAAAGACAATTGAAAGCGCGCCTATTCTTTAAACCACTCTCAGAAATGTAATGAAATATTTTGGAAAGGTTCCATATCATACTATTAGTATCATGTAAAATCTGAATTAGAATACTAACATTTATAAATCCGGTGCCGTATGATAAAATATGAAAAAAAATGGTGAAAATATCATGGGACGTGGAAACATAGTCGTAATTTTTATCTTCAACGAACAAAGTAAAATAAATGGCCTGTAAATAATAGGAAATTTGAAGGATTTTATCAAAAATTATGCAATTTGGAATATTTGTTAATCTAGGAGTAACTGAAATTAACGAGGTAATGTAACCTGTCAATATTTGTGATTCATCAAAGCTAATCATCTTGCAATTGAAAACTATCAAAAGCGCAGAAAGCAAGGAAAATATATAAAATGATGCGCGCCAACAAGCTTCTACAAATTTTGCGATTCTGGTCTCTTGAATCGAACATAGCTGAGCAATTTTCTTAATTTAAGCTTTTTTCGTACATTAGATAGACTGTCAATAATTATGGTTCTAATAGCGTAGAGAGAAAGAGAACTTATTGCCAGATGATAAATACTAAATAAGTCATATTTCAATCCCATCGTAGCATCAACATAAAATTTATTTAAACAGTCCGGGAAAGGAAGTACTCTCTTCCATAAGCCAGCCAAATTATTTTTAACTGAAATGGGTGCTTCTTTTAAATAGTTTTGAGATCCGAGCATCAGGGCGTCATTATAACAACGCAAGCGCATAAAGTAATTTTACGTTTAAAAATCGCTTATCTGAATTGATTAATAATATTATAAGTAAAAATTTCATAAATTTATGTTTTTTTTCGATTAAAATTTATTTTATTGCCTTTCAAAAGAGTAAAAATATTTAATCTTTAAATGAATTGATATTTGTTACTGATCACGAGTTTTTTTTAGTGGATTAATTGTGGTGTGACCATAAATTACATGATGCTACATCTAAGGGTAATACTTAGCACGCCATAAGAACTTACGGCAACGTATCTATAAGTATGTAATATAAAAATTATTTATGTTGATTATGGCGTCTCATAGTCCCTTGCAAACAATTTTTTTACATAAAAAATTTTAATTTAGTTGAAAAAGTTTTTAAAAAACATAATTTTTTGTAAAAATCAAATAAAATTAGCTTAAAAAGCAAAAATCATTTATGAATAAAATTTATTCTTTTAACTAAACTTGTTTCCATAGAATAAATTTTAAGATACATATTCAATGTGACTTTGGTATTCTGATTGCCGTAATTTTTTCAATATAAGAATATTAATTTTTAAATATGACTTAATACTGGTTGCGTATCAAATAAAAGACTATATTTATTTAGCTGATAGCATACCGACAGTAATTGTAGATTTGACTATATTTTTACAAACCTACCAATTTTTTGCGTGTTTAATATTTTAATATCATGTTTCAAATCTTTCTTTCTGTTTATTTAGGCTCTTCGTAATACACAGATTCTAAAATCAATGTTTTTTAGTAAATTTTGTCAAAGGAGGAAAATTACTCGTAAAAAGGTCCTTAAAAATACAGTACAAGTAAATTTAAAATGATTTTTCTTTACATAATTCAAAAAATTAAATATTTAATTGATCGCAAAGCTCTACTTTAATTAGAAAAAAATACAAAAGAATAAAGAGAATAAAATTATTTGATGCCACTTACTTTCTGAATACTACCCACCCGTCATAAAAAAACATTGATCAATAACACCGGTGCTATAATAAAATAAAATTTTTATTTAGGTAAATCAAATATTTTCAACTAAAATAGTGGAATGAGCACTTCCTTTATATTACAAGGTTATCGGCAATTATATCCGAATTATTCTTAAATATATCCCAATTATTGTTTAATATATCCAAATGTTTTATCAAAGTCAAAAAATCATTCAAAATATTAATTATAATGATTGAGAGAATAAAAATAGTATTTAAAAACGCACAAAAATTTAAATGCTTCTTCATAAATGACGGATTCTAAATATTTTCTAATATTTTTAAATGAAAATGAAACCTCAAGCCATTAATTTAATACATATTTTTACAAGATTGCGTGGATAAAAATATGTTTCAACAAAAATCAATGCTCATGGTCGACATTGTGAGTTTTCCCCACACAGAGGACGTAAAACAATTTTTTGCTTACCATTAAATTAGCCATTAATTTCTGCCTTCGTTAAACCCTCAATTAAACCCTATTGAATATGTGTTTGCGGATATCAGACCTCGATATCATAAACTTAGATCACGTTCAAAAATATATGTGCAGCCTTAAAGATATATAAATCAAGTTATTAGAATTATTTATATCGATAAAATTATAGAAATTTCCTCACACCTCACCAATATGGGAAGATGCATGAGCCTAGTTTGTCAGGGGAATCATTTTAAGTTTCATAAATTTTTAAATACTGTTTTAATTCTTTCAATCATTATAATTCATGTTTTTATTGAATTATAAACTTTCATAAAAAATTCAGACATATTAAACAAAAATTCAAACATAATTGCCGATAACCCTGTATTCGGCGCACGAACTAGAACAGGGGTGCACAAACCCTGACCCGACTGGGTTCTAGGTGCGGCCTACTAGCCCACACAAAATTTCTATTTATTTTAGCTCAATAAAGATTTTTACTGCATAAATATTTTTCATATATTTTATTGATATTATAATATGCTCACATACCTCTAAAAATATTAAATGTTGATATCTTCAAGAGAAAAAACATCATTTTTATTTCCACTAAATACACCATTTGTCATTCAAATTTGCCGATGAGGACATTCAATTTGGCCGAAAAAAATATAAAATTAGATTATGTTAAAATATCAAAATTAATGTCTTTGAAGAACCTTAGACATGTAACGAACCGCTTCTCAAACCAATCCACTGCAATCACTTGTTTTTATTTCTGATGTTGCTTTGTTTATAGCCGAAAGAAGCTCTCCGCGTGAGAAAACGTCAACTCTTGTTTCGATTATCTGTTTCCATTTTGAAAACAATATCTCAATCGGGTTAAGTTGTGGCGAATAAGCTGGTTAGAAAATCAGCGTGTGTCATGCTTCTTCGATTGCTTCACGGATAAAAGATACGTGGTGAAAAAGTATGTTGTCATTAATAAGATATTTTTAACCTTCTCCAAAGCGAGCGATAACCTCTTGGATGTAGGCTAAAAATTTTGCAGCGTTATAGGAACCGATTAATATTCTGTGACGCAACAACCCGGACGTATTCATGGAAGCTGCAAAGCTGATATTTCTTCCGCGAGAATTTGGTACCATAACATGAACAGGTTCCCCTCTGGGTGCTCGCCCGAAAGTTCGTAGAAGATGCAGATTAAAACCTGTTTCATCTATGTTGATGAGATCAGGTGACCCAACTGGAAATCTGAACGGTTTAGCCCTGTAAGAAAAACGATAAGTTACCCCTCAAAAAGCATTTCACTAAACTGGTATCGAGACTCAATTGTTTCAGCGGTGTTTCGGAAAACTGGTACAGGACGAACCAATTTGAAAGTAATCTTCAGCCTTACTTTAGCCCGTGAAATAGTTTTCGCTGATAAATCGACTTGAAAATTCGAATTTAAGTTTTGTTTAATTTGTTTTAATGTAAGCAGTGGGTTATCTTCTAGCTGATGACCAATATTTTGCAAATGTCCATCTGTAATTTGGTTGTTTTTCGCTCCCCCTCTTTTAACCTCATTGATGACCCCAGTCTCTCTATATATTTTAAATATATTCCTTAAGGTTCTTTCGTTGACACTAAAAATTCTAGCGACTTCTGAAATCAGAATTTCTGGCTTTTTTCCGGTGTAAATGATTATTCTTTTCCGTAAATCGCCACTTTTCTTCACATATTTTCTTTTTTTTTCATTCATTTTGTTTCTATTTTTTCCGTCAAATTGATTATACTCAACGACAAAATTGAATGTCCTCATCAGAAAATTTGAATGAAAAATGGTGTATTCATTCGATGGTTAGAAAAATACATTTCATCCTTAACTTTGAATTTAATTGTATTGCTGACTAACTAAAAATTTAAAAACTAGTATTGGTTGCTTGTTTCAAAAAGATTAAGTCTCTTTATCTCGTTCTTGTAACTTTTTAAAAGCTCTAATTACTTAATGATGTTTCTTGATTTTTTGTCATCTGATTCTATTTATAATGAATTCGAATCTATCAATATTTTACGGAAAATTACACAAAATATCAAGGTCTTTTTAACCAAATACAGTGAACCCTCCCAAATTTACCACTTTTGGGGAATGCAAAAAATTTGAAAATTTGGGAGGTAAAATTTTAAAAAATTAAGAATTATTTTTAAAATTATTTAACAGCTCTTTTTCCTTTAATTTCACGGATTAATTTGTTGAAAAAAAAATTCAAACGCTTTTAATGCCAAAAAATTTTCTTTATCGTTTTTTTTGTAATTCATAAGAAATTCTTTAAAATTCTCCAATCTCTTTACACCTTCCATCAAACTCAGCGTGTGTATTTCGACAGAATTTTGTATTGATTAATTTTTACGATTGTTATCGGCTTCGTAAGATACATTTAACGACTCTTCTTTATAATTTATAATATTAATGTTTTTTTTTGATTATTTCTTGGTATATTTGTTCTTCATCAATTTCATCAATTAATTTTAATTCTTCAATTAAATTTTTATAATCTTATCAGTGCATTCTATCAATATTTTCAGTTGAATTAGACAAAATTTTGCTTTTGTTTTATCTAACTTTTCTCCAATAATTTTTTTATGGTCTATTCTTGACGTCCGTCCAAGCCCACGGTAGATATATAATTGTGTCTTTTAATGTAATTTTTTTGTATAGTGATTCAACTTTTACGAACGGATTTATTGTCTTAACAATATCCGACATTTGATAATGATAAAACTTGGATTTGAAGCTTTTTATGATTCTGCAATCAAGGGGTTGTGTGATTGATGCTGAGTTTTTTGTAAAAAAAATATTTTAATATTTACTGCCTCGAGTGTAATTTTATGCATTGAGCAGCTGTCTAGCAATATTTGGCTTTTCCTATTTTAACTGTTCATCATTCAATCGTTATCCATTAAAAATAAATTCAATTCTTTGTTTGTCATTTAAACGTTATGACTGTGAAGATACCGACAAAAATAGTTAACGTTATAGCCTTTAAGTGCTCAAGGTTTTTGACATTTTCCATACATCAAAGTGTTTCAATTTTTCAGTCTAATCCATATTTACACTAAATAATAGAGAAAATTATCCTTAAATTTCTTACACCGCTTTCTTGTTCTACATACGATTCTTTTGGATGAAAAAAGTTTATAAAATAAAGATTTTAAGTCACAATAAAAAATATTGTTGATTTCAAATTGAGCCATTTTCATCCTTATTTGATACTAAAATTTAATGTAATCAAATTTTTCTCGGTTGAAACTTTCACCAAATATGCAACGTTCCTTTATGTTGCGCCTTTTTTTGAATTTTTTAAGACAGTGATGTGAAGCCAGCCATGTGAAGCTTTAAAAAAAGAAATTTTGTTTTCATTAGCTATGGATAATGTTTTTTCAATAATAATTTTATTATTGTAAAAAGCTCTATTGGACTCGGATAAGTCAATCCCCTCAAACAACTTTTGTTGTATGATAGGATGCTTAATTTTCCTTAGGATGCTATTGGAATTATTTTTGTCAATATTAGCCTCGATAATTTCGTTATTTGTCGTTATATAATTTCTAATGGATCCTAGATTAATTTTTTTTGAATTTTAATCACAAAAACTTTTCCGATATTTTTATTTGATTGGAATCAGGAAACTGGTCTAAATATTCTATTATTTATGATTTTTGCTCATGAGAAATCATCTTATCCTTAAATTTAATGTAATTACTTTTCATTTTAACGCTATTTGATGCATGATCCCATTGAACGCGCAGCCGTTATTAAATAATTTCATCAAAAAATTGGAAAATTTCGGAATATGGAAAATTTGGGAGGTCAATGAATGAAAATTACAAAAAATCAAAATAATTTGCCAAATTTGGGAGGTGGAAAGTTTGGGAGGGTTGACTGTATTACCAAAATTTGTTTATTAATAAAATGATACCTCGCATAACGTACTCCTAGGATAAGGTCCAGTGCGCAAATAATAATTTTTTTCTGCTGATATATAACTCGCATAACGAACCCTGTTTCGCTCAAAGAACTAAATCAGATTAAACTATTTCGTTTAAGCGCGCTTGCTTGTCCTAATTTACAGTTATTCATGAGATTGAACGATATCAACACACAAAATTGCTCCAAACCGAGGTTTTGATTTTTTTGCTATTGTATTTTAGTAATGAGCACGCTTCGCATAACGATCGTTTTGCATAAAGAACTAACTCATAGAACGAATTAAGTACGATATGCTAGGTATCAATGTATATCAATTTACTATCATGACATAGATTCCGAAATTATAAAAATTGCATGCAATATAGAATATGCAGTGGCAGGACAATAACACTTCGGTTTTTCAATGAAATATTTCTAAACAATTCAAACATTCTAAAATTATATTTTCATCTTATAAATTATATAGGGGTTCCATTTTTTATACGGTTTAGCTTTAATGGTTCGTTCATAGTGCTAGAAAAGTATTTGAAGGTTGTAATGTAAAATAAATTAAAAATTTTGCCTATAATCAAATACAGCGTTGTCAATCCGCATTCGACCTGTGCCTAAAATAAATCTCCTATAATTTTTATTGCCCTACTATTTAATAAATTAGAATTGTATTTTCCACATATTTAATTTTTATATCTCTGTTAAACGCAGACAAATAAGAGGATAATAACTTACGCTCGTAAGATGAGTTCATGAGTATCCACGTGAATGAAAAGGAAAGGCTTTTCTGCCTCTAAGACATTTAAGTTCTTTCCATAAAATATGTAAAGCCCAAGAACCTGGCTAAAAAAATTTTAATCCAATTGATATATATTTATACATCCAATAATTCATGTTCGGCCGCTTAAAACATTCAAACGATACAATGAAATAGTTTTGGCTAAGAAAATGAATTGAGAGCTGCAATATGCAATAAAAATTCTAATTTTAATTTTATTGAGTAAAAGTGCTTATTTTTTGTATTATTATATTCAGTCTATACCAATTTTCCTAAATATTATTAAAGTGGCTTGCATTGTTGTTCTCAAACCTTTTGTCACCGTGTGGTCCCAACCTTAAAAAAAAAGAGGTAAAAAATTGTTTTAAATTTATTGCCATAAATTAACCGCAATATATTGGCTGTAAAATTTGATCAACCAAAGAATGTCCAAAAAATTTTTTTCTATAGAAAATTAGAAGAAAGAGTTGTAAAAATGATCTTTTGATATTGAAACGTGTTTTTTATTATTTTGTCGACAAATCCTTAAATATATGATATTTAATAGTGCCCTGCAAATATTCAATTCGAAAAAAAAGGATTAGATTTGAAATTTTAGAATCGTTATATAGCTGACAGGCACTATTATTAACTAAATTAAAATGTCTGGTGTCGTTAAGGACTCTATCTTCGTTCTATTAAAGAATATAGAATTTTCAGAAATGAAGAGTATAGGCTTAGTATGTGTAATTTTATAACTTAAATATCACAATGTAAGACAAATTGACTTCTTAAATGTCTACGCTGAATACATCAGCATTGTAAATCGATGCATTATTCGTTAAATAATTATTTACGCATTCAGAAAAACTAACACATATTATCAAAAAATTTTTCCACAATCAGTGGATTAGTTCGATAATATTTATTTTTACCATAAAATACATTTACAAATTTTGATTACAGTATAAAATTTGTCGTAAAGGTCGAAGGCAAAATTAAAAGCATGCGTACTGTCGATTAGATTCGATTCGGAAAAAAATTACGATTCTCAGGTCTCTGGTTCCTAATATTTAAATTTTTAACGTGCTTAGTTTTAATTGTTATTTTAGCTGGCCATTAAACTTCACAAACAGAAAATTTTCATCAAAAATTTACACTATAGCCTAGATTATCTGATTAAAACTGAAATTTTCATGAGGCTTATCGACATAAAACTGAGTCATTGTTCGTGCGAAAAAATTTAAAAAAGAAAGAAAGGGAATATAAATTCTAAAATTTAATAATAATTGTTAATTCTAATGCCGCAATAAATACTATAAAATATTCATAACTGATCTACAAAACCTATTCAGTTTTTAATAGGGGTTGGGGTATTGAGGATTACTTGGACGAAAAAATGTACGGGCTTCTCTCCTTGCAGAAGATATGTCGAAATTTTGACTAATAAATTAGCTAGAAAAAATTTACTTAAAGTTAGGATCTCTGGATATGTTGGTAGATGTAATAATAGGATGATAATCATTCCGAAAAAACGGTCTAAATGTTGAAACGTTTCTGGAACTAAATTCAAAGGTGGGCAGTCCACTCATTGATTCTTGTTTAAAAGGATGATAATTTCTTCTCACGTTATTATTCAAAGCTGCATATTGATGCCGAAACATCATGGGCCGCATTCTAATAATTGAGTTGTGGGAGTAAAATCCTCCCCTATTCATCATATTTGGAGAACTTTCACTATAGGATATTGTATTAAAACGGTGAATATAACCAGGAGGTAAATTATTAACATTAATGTTGGGGTAATTTGATGGTTGGATGTGCTCTCTATCATAAATATTTTGGAAGGTATTGATTTCTCTTGATTCATACCGAATACGATAATTCCTGACAGGGTTTACTAAATAAGTATAGCTCATAAAGTTGTCAGGTCTGTAAATTCTGACTGAGACATTCGAGTTTGTCTGTCTTACGGGGCTACTGTGATCAAAAAAAGGCTGATTTGGTAGATATTCGAGAGATTCTACAAAAATATTTTCATTAACACAATGTAAAGTTGGATGCTGGCTATTTTTAAAATATTTAGGTATTCTAGTAAGATTTTGGGAATAAAAAGGTATTCTGCAAAAATTTGCCTGATTTCGAGAATAATTTTCTTGGTGATATGTAGAAAAATAACTGAGGTTTTCATTGAGTGTATTATTTGAGGGAGCTTTATTTTCATCTTGTAGCACGTCGTTGACTTTAAAGTAATCATGATGTAAGCCAGATGAGGTTTTTGGAAGAATTAAATTATCTGAACAAAAATTTTGTTCTGGAAATTTTACGCTTGCTGTATCAGTAACTTTGGTTGAATCTAATTCTTCGATACTCTGAACAAAATTTAAACCATGTTCAAAGCGAGAAATTTTATCCATTTGCAACATTGATGGATAGCTTGACTTTTGAGATATGACAGAAACATCTGTACACTCGGGGGACAAATTTTCAACACAAGCATTATTATCCAATGTGGTAAAATCTGGGACGATTTGGTTGGTTATGTCAGTTTCAAGGCTTATTTTTTTCGGGGTATATTCTGCCGCAATATTTGTATTGATATAAGGCTCTTCTATGCTCGTGGATTCATTAAGACTATTAGTATCAGAGCCAGGTAAACTACTCCAGTCAATAGGGCTAAGAAGACTGATAAAATCACTAAAAACATATTATTTAATAAATACTGATTATTAACGGAGTGTTTATTAATATTTTCTTGAACCTGGATGGTTTCTACAAAATTCTGATAGCTTTCTTTATTTAACTTGCTAAGAGTGCGTGGGCTGATATTTTTGAGGCTCAAATCTAACATTCGATCTGTCTTAATTTCTTTAGGGTTCTGATTGATAGATAAAATGAAATTTTTTAAAGGTGATTCCAGAGGATTTTGATAGACGATAATATCTTCACGCGCCATATCATTAAATATTTCAGGGGAATCGACTTTTGCGCTTTTAGCGTTTTCTTGATCACCCATTTTTGTCCGTTTCATTTTTTTAACATAAATTATTCGCCCACAGGGAATTCTGAATCGGCTCAAGATTTTTTTACCGCCCGTTGGAGGGCGTACGTTTTATGGGAATAAATATTACCACAAAAAACGTCCAACACAATTTTTAAGAGGAAATGAATGTTTAAAAAAGACCACGACGATGGTAAATATTTTTTGAACACATGGTTATAATAATCTAAATCCATATACTCAAAATATAAAGCTCATGTAATTAGAAGGTAGTTAAGATTAATCAAGTAATTAAGAAAAATTAATTTCTTTAATTCTCATTCTTTAATCCATTCACACATAAATTTTTAGCGAAAATAATTAATATCAACGAAAAACTTCAGTCAAAAACTTATTTTGATTTCGATAAATTGCCATAATAGACTTTTACGGCAGTTTAATTAGCAACGTGCCAATACTATTCAATTTCTTTATTGTACAAAATAACCTTTAAAATAGCAATCTATATTAAATTAAACTGTTTATATTTAATGAATAATTCTTTTAACTTCAAATTATAAATATTTATTCTATCTGATTTAATAAAACAATAACAAAGAATTATTGTTGTATTCTAATCGTTAAAATCGAATTTATCTGGCAAACTAGACTCAAAATATCGTCTAATTAGCATAATTTATGTTGCTCAAATACATAATTAAAGGTTATCATATATTTAAAATTGTTCAGATGTTAAGATTTTCTCCCTTTACTGCACCAGAACAGCTTATTATTCGATCAACTACTGGTCAGCTTGAATTATTACAAAATTTAATGCTAACGGACACGAGCCATGGTAATAATATTTGGTTCCCATTATCAAATTTCAAAGTGTCCATTTTTATCCATGAAAATAGTATTAATAACTTTTAAACTCGTCCAGTTTTTGAACTAAATTTAAATTTATATTCTTTATTTATGAAAAAGAATTAAAAAATTGCATGTTTTGGATTGTTTATATGGTTTAACTCGTGGATTATTGAATGATCTTTTAATCCTGTAGCTTTTAGTAAAAAACAGACAGCCAGTTTATTTTTTACAACTGATTTTTTTAGCTGTTTATTTTATATACTTAAAAATATAAATTAAACAACAGTTACGATCTAAAGAAGTTTGTTTTTTACGCAACAGGAAAAATGGCGCGTTTGTTTACCTATTTTTCGCGCAAAAAGAGCTTTGATGTAATAAAGTGAGAATATTAAATTTCGATCAACCTTTTAAAATCCAGCATCAGGTTTGGAAAAATTAAAAAAGGCAGTCAAAACACGAGATCGGTATAAAAATTTCTCATGTCTTACATACGCCGAAGGATGCAAAAAACGTCTAAAATCGTCTAACGTCTAAAATCGTCTAATTTTAATGAGCGTGCGCGAATTAAATATTTTTTTTATATTCCTTTAAATTAAAAGATTTTTGATAATTTAAAGTTTAAATTGTTGGCTGCGATAAATTTCGTGACCTTTTCCAACTTAAATAGTTAGTATCGATTTCTGGCCTTGTGAATCTTTCTGTCTCTTAGATTATTCCGGAAGCATTTTGGCGAATTTCTAAGCACTTTTCAGAAAAGAATTGGAATTAATTTCTAATAACAGTTAAAAATGCACATAAATTTGGGTGTTCATTTGAAAAATGATCTCCCAGCCTTCTGTAATAGCACTCTTGTGAGTTATTTGTTCTACCAATCAAGTTTATATAATTAAGGTTCGATATATTCCAGAGTACAGGACTAAATCTTCTTAGCCGTGTGCTATGGAAGTAATTCCAGAAAAATGCTATTTATGGTTGATCAGAAGTAAGACTTTTGATATATTCAATTCCTAGAGTGATTTCAGTGACAGGCAGAATTGTCAGATGCTCTATTTTTGATACTATTTTTCGTAGGTTTTCTGGAGAGACTTGGTATTTTTTTATTTTTCTTTCTATAACCTGTCTAAAATGAAAATAGCATCCAGATATTCGACTATCTATAAACTCGTGCTGAATAGCTGCCATTAACAAACTTTCGAAGTCGCTAGTGATGATTTGCGGCATCCAACTGTACTTCATTAACACAATTATCTCATAAAAGGCAGTCAAATAAAGGTATTCGCTCGTTGCTGTTAGCAGACAGTACACACACGGTACAAATATTCGAATTATAATGTCGTATATCATGATTATGAGACATTATAGAAAGGGGGAAGGTACTGATCGAAAAGTACAGTCGATAAAAGTGTGACTGTTGTACCTCATAAGAGATAATCCCTCATTTTTGCACCAAATCAGCACTTGATTATACTCTCCATCAACGTCACCTGACCAATATCTTCTAAAAAAAGGATTGTCTATTAGAAAGATCGCGTAGTGGAGGCATCTTTACATCCTGAATACTGTTGGAAAATGTGGAGCTACGTTTTTCACGTATAACACGGTATACTGTACTTTTTTGTGGAATGGTATAAGAAGATGATCAATATTTTTCTCTTAATGCCAGGAGTAATGATTAAAAAATTCGATTGGGGTACACCTCAAGGGACATTGCTTTTTTTTGATAAAATTTTTTTGCAAAATCTGCCAGATTTGTGTCAAATACTTGTGTAGAAATAGTTTTAGACGTGTTTCTCTGGCATGTATGAACTCCTTTGAGGCACTGAGACTGTTCTTTCACTATAAGGCGTTCTCGATAATTAAATGTGTCATATTTACTACATTTGTAATAAATGGTACTTCCCGATTTTAAATTATACCTGAAATTATAGACATTATAGAACATCTTTCTTGGAATTTGATCTGCCATTATTTTCTGAGCAAGCGTAGTAAAATTAGACGATTTTAGACGTTAGACGTTTTTAGACGATCCGTGCATATTACCACATACGCAGGTTCAATAATAGTTTTAAATATAATCCGCATCAGGTGTCTTTGCGCACTTTTAATTTGGTTTCATCCTGAGAATAGCAGACTATGAGGTGAAGATGAATTTTATGTTCAATGAGCGCGCTCGCACGATTTGATATTTTTTAATTGATGTTGATTTTGTTTATTTAGAAAATTGTTCATCAATATCTCTTAGGAACACAGTATGCAAAAGCGAAGAAATTGGCATATCTTCTTTTAAGCAATAATGATTTTTAATAGGATCAATCGGAAGGATAAATTTTTTTCCGAAATTTTTCTGAAACCGAAAAAATTCCGAAAAACACGCGCAGTATAATAATTGATTTATAAAGTCTACGCTTTTATTTTTAGTGATAATTAGTTAAAAAATTCTTATTTTCGGATTGTATCAACATTTAAAGATGTAAAAATTTTTTAGTTGCTGTGATTTTCGATCAAAATAATATATTTATCTTTAAACATCAACTAAACTAAAGAGAGTTTCCAAATTTCAAATTCACTTGCGACTTTGGGTTTTTCGAAAGATCCTTGTAAATATCGTATCTGTGATGCATCTCGTCGAATTTGACCGCACATTTCAGAATAATAAAGGAACTCGTCTTTTATGACATTCACAAATCTTGCCAAGTTGGGATGATTGTTCAAAAAAAATCATTTATTCTTCTATTGTATCTTTCGACACAGTTATTTGTCCTCGTGCATAAATCGTCTTCAGCAATGTGAGAAATATTCCAGAGAATTGGATTGTATCGTTTTAACCATATGCGTTCAAAATATGAAAAAAAATCGTTCACAACGGTATCATTTGGAATTATACTCTTAATATAACTGATAGCAAGTTCGATTTCACCGATTTCAACCACTGTGAGAAGTTAAATATTCTTTAAAATATCTAAGATTAGAGCTTCATTTCTAGTCATTTTCTTGAGTTTTCGATATAGAGCTTGCTTTAAATGAAAATAACATCCGACAATTTTGCTCTTTGGAAATTGATGTTTGACAGAATTTTGTAATGCTTTCTCGAAATCTGTAACAATTACACGAGGCATCCATGAATATTCTAGTAATACGATCAGTTGATGTAACATCTCACAATAGAGATATTCATTTTTAACTGTGAGTAGAATATATGCACAAGGAACGTATTGTACGGTACCGCAATCGAATGCCATTATTATTACGCATTGTGTAAATGGCATAGGACAAAGTTTAAAAGTTCCGTCGATAAAAATTTGACCATTATATCTTAAAACTGCGAGACATTCATCCGTGATCCAAATCAACATCTGATGACGATCACCATGTATATCCCCCTTCCAATATCTTCTCAGAAATGGCTTTGAGTTAGGCAGAGAATCTAATGGAAATGTCGTTATAGCTTGAATATTGTTAGTTTCCATAGTTCCCCTAATTGTCCTTATTTTTGAATATACAGTGGATTTTTTCGGAGCCTCATATATTTCATTCGGATATCGTGTTCGCAACTCCAATAACAATTTGCGATGAATTTGATGAGGATATTGATCAAGACGCGCTGATTCTTCGTTCAGGAAATTCTCAACGAAATCATTTATTTCTTCAATGCTGCTTCTTGCAGCTATTTCTTCAACTGTGGTGCAAGTATGTGTCCCTTTGGCAATAAAAACACCATTTTCGGAAATTAACTTTGCACGACACGGAGTCTTGTATTTTACGCACCTGTAGTAATCCGAATTTTTGTATGATTTGTTTTTTTCATATGTATTATTCGAGAATACAATCTTCTTTCCAACCATTATCACACTGACGCAAGCGCACAATTTTTCGGAAAAATTTCGGTTTCGGAAAAATATACATACTACCGGATCAATCTATTATTCCAGTAATATTTGTAAGAAACCACAGATAAATTTAGAAAATGGGTAAATAAAATAATATGAATACAGAATTTTATTATTATTTTTGCGTCTGTAAGATAAAAAAAATGCCAACTAATGTTTATTGGTTTCAAAGAAAGACGTATTATCCACCTCATGCTTGTTTCTAATTCATTCTTGGGCTGAAGAACTTACTGTTAATCAAACAACAGGGCAAATTGGAATTCAAAACCGCGTTAAAATACGATATAATTACTATATGAGGTATAAATAATAATTGATATATAGATGTGTCTGTATATAGGCTCTTTCTAAATTGCTCAAAAAAATCAGAGGTCTTGTTTTGACCGTTAAGATCGACGAAAGCCTTTTTTTAGAGCAAAAATACAATGTCGGTCTGAGACAAAGCAGTAGTTAGGTTTTTGGAGACATTCAAAGAGACGATAAAACAAAAATATTGATGGTGATCGTCCTGGACAGAACTTCCAATACATTGCTGCCAATTATCGAAGAATATATCGCGAAAGGAATAACGATTATTATTGATACGTGTAGGGCCCATTTACAATTAGTTCTATGGGCAATTGGCACTTTTCTATTAAACACTCTATTAATTTTGTAGTTCCGGATGATGTTAGCATCCATAGAAAGTCTTGAAAACAATTGTCGTTGGGCTAATAGAAAATTATGAACAAAGACAAAAATTTCACAAACAAAAGGATCGCTTTTATAAGGGATTTTATGTTTTGGCGAATAAACCGTCATAAAGATATCACTATACAAATATTGAAATATTAAGAAATTATTACGAGTAGAATTTTTTTAAAATCCTTTTCTCCACAATTTTTTTGACTGGTAGTACCGAGTTTTTCATCCATTTTCAGCTCCCATGATTTGCAAATTCAACCAATTCTAAACATGCGAAAATTAAAAATTGATTTAAAATGCCTCAGCGCCGTTTTTCTGTCGTTAGTTATTATATGAGAGTCAATAATAAGACTTGTCGTCAATAAAAGACGTAGTCAACGCGAAACGTCAAGAATTTTGGGGATTTATCGCTATACAATCCAAAGCATATTCAAAAAATTCGAAAATTTAAATTCATCAGACCCTGTATTAAGAGGTGGAGCAAGAAGAACCGTCTTTACCGATGATCTTCGTCTCCAAATAATTAACTTAATAGATGACAATAGGACAACAACTTTTGAAGAGATTAAAGCTGGACTTAATGCCGAAGTTCCTTTAACCACCGTGTGTATGTGGATTAACTCTCTAGGGTATACGTAAAAAATGACAAGACCTATTTACGAAAGTAGAAACTACGACGACATTAAAAGGAGTAGAATAGAATATATTAGATGGTATAAGTATCAATTTTAAACAGATACAAAAATCTTATATTTTTGGACGAACCTCCCTTCCCTTTACACATGTTTCGTAGCCACTCATGGGCCAGAAAAGGTGTTACTCCCTATCCGATCATACGCCCAAGGCAAAAAAAAGTGACAATGTTCTTAGCCATCAATGGCAGAAATATAGTTAATTGTGAAGCCGTCATGGTTGGAGTTAATACCGATGTGTTTCTACAATTTATCAATGAAACCATGAGAATTCTGGAAACTGACGAAGAATTTGTTTTCGTTATGGATAACGTGTGTTTCCATCTCAATATTAGTTTTGGAAATGCACAAAATTTTTCTGCGTATCATCTTCCTGCATACTCACCATTCCTAAACCCGCGTGAGGATGTTTTCTCCTTTATCAAAAGCCGCGTTATAAGAGATATAACTCCTAGGGGTACAGATGATTACTTAGGAATGATGAAGGAATCATGCAGAAGAATCACAGAAAATAATCTGTCAATTATTATACTCACTCCGAAAGCTTATTTGAGCCTTGCTCGAGAATGCAAGATATATCGCTCAGATTAAAACAAATTATGGTATCATTTTATATTTTATTTAGCGTTTTCGTATTTTAGACAAATTATCATGGAAAAATATGAAAATTTTTAAAAATTTCGCGCTTGTGTAAAAGTTGTTGAATTTGCAAATCATGGTGGTTGAAAACGGATAAAAAACCGGGTAATTTAAAATCATAGCAGAAAATAAAATCACCCAGAATAATAATGCACATATGCATATTTTTCTTGTTCTGTGATGATTTTTTGTTATTTTCCATGTTACAAAAAGGGTTAAAACAATAATTGTTGGCAAAATATTTGTCTCAGATGCTCAAATATTTGATTTTTTCTGAGGCGGAGGACGACATCCGTTCTGTGCACTAAATAGTCAATTTTACCGACTGAGGGTAAAAACCACATTATTATCAAAAAAGATGATGTATGTAGCCAATAACAGTTCGTAATTAGTCGAAGACCAGTGATTATAACGTGACTACATTGATAGCCGCACATGATTTGGCTTTGAAAAATATCATCCTTTGAAAGTGGAGGCTTCAACTCGTGGGAAAAAGTTTGAAATAAATGCTGATGCGAATAACTGGAGCGCAGATGATGAGAAAATGAAAAGACTCCCGGGGTTCTTCAACGGATAAGCCTTAGACTTTTAACTATAGTTAGGCAAGATGAAGCTCAAAAATTTTGCTGAAATTACGAAAACCTTGACAAAGATTCAAATTATCGACAAATGTCTTAAGGCAAGATCTGCGTAATTTTAAAAAACTTACAAAAGAATCCTTTAAAGCTTATTCTACCAGAGTCAATGAGCTGCTAAAAACATTTTATCCTAACATACAACAAAAAACGCGAATTTTTTTGGCATTTGATAAATTTTTTGAGGGCGTACCTTTAGAATTTGAGAAAAAATTTTTGTCTTATTGAACATTGAAGAAGTCCGATGAAGCGGCAGATCGATGAGATCTGGAAATTAGTATTGGGACCCTCTCTTATTCTAGAGAGAATTGCAACGTAGAGAAAGAAAAGGCTGGAATGGAATCAAAAATTGATCGAATATTAGAAGGAGTTCAATCGCTCAGATTGGAACCAAGAAAATTCCGAAACCCACCAGAAGAGGGAGAAAGCTTCTTTATTTAAAGAAAAGCTAGAAGAGACATAAAGTATTACAACTGTAACAGGTTTGGTCACTTTAGTTGAGAGTGTCCAACACCTAAAGAATGAATAAAAGGGTTAAGAAAAAGCACCATGTTATCAGTTAGCGATCAATTATCATCCTATTGAACTCTACTAAGTGAGAAAATACAGTCAGCGTCCAAAATATGCGCCGAATTGTTCGAAACGCGCGCCATCTTGTTCGAATTACGCGCCACCTCGTTCATTCGTACGCCATATTGTTCGTAACTTACGCCAGATTGTTCGAAACGTGCGCCAAATTTTTTTATTTTAAATTAATAATTGATTATGCATTTTTTATTCATATTATAACATTCATCTACAATAAATATGAATAAAAATGGCTGAAAACATTGAAATAAAGTTTCTCACCCGGTATCTTTTTTTAAATTTATCTTAGCTACAGTCCAATGTTAAATCCAATTGAAGAAATTATTTCAATGTGGAAAAAATTTTATAAGCGCCAACCACCAAAAAACCTTCAGGATGCCGTTCCTACTATCATAACATCAGCTAATATTTTATTATTCCGAGAAATTTTTGGGCCATACTACAGGCGTATGATATCATTCGTCGATATGTGTCTAAGGCGAGAGCCTTTTCTTTAAAAATACGTTTAAATATTTTTAGGCTAAAAAATCTATGTGAAATATTAATTTTATATAAAAAAATAAGAATTAGCCGTTTAATAGTTCTAATATTGCGTTAATGAACTAAAAAAAATTTGGCGCACATTTCGAACAATCTGGCGTAAGTTACGAACAATCTGGCGTACAAATGGACGAGCTGGCGCGTAATTCGAACAAGATGGCGCGCGTTTCGAACGATTCGGCGCGTATTTTGGACGCTGACTGTAAGGATTGGGAACAACGAAATTAACGGCACACTTGATACTGGATTCACAAACAGTTTAATTTCCTTTAACACTTTTAAAAAATTGTTCTCAAATTCACTATTAATTGAGTCTTCCTTAATATTACGAGATGCACAGATGCAGAAATTAGCTGTAGTCGGTTCTATAATGGAAAAAATTTGTCATAACAAACTTTGTTCTGAAATGACTTTTCATGCTGTTCAAAATTTAGCAAAGGACTGAACTTTATGGCTTGATTTTATGTATCTTTTTGAAATTGTCATGGATTTTTCGAACAGCCAGAAAATTTTCATGACAACAGATTCAGCGAATGTGCTAATGTTAGAAGAAACTACAGAAAACATTCAGTCTATTCCTAAATATGATAAATACGTGCAACATAACGTTACCTGCCCTGATGTACCAGAAGATCTTTACGACCAATTTAAAGAAGTATTTTCAAAAAAAATTGGAAAAATTGAAACAGGAGAGCATTCTATAAAATTAACGTATGATAAAATATTGATAATTCCTCCAAGGCCCATATCAATTCAATATAGGGAAAAGTAGAAAAAAAAATGAAGGATTTATTGAGAAGAGGCATGATCAAGATAAAAGAAAGCCAAAGTCCATTCTTTGTACCAGCTGTATTCTTCCCAAAGAAAAATGGGCAATAAAGAATATGTGTAGATTATAGGGAGTTTAATAAGATAAAAAAAAAGATCAAAATGATGTTCCTCTCATTACGAATGAACGAGAAAAATTAGCAGGGGCAACAATGTTCTCAATAGCCGATCTTATAACGGGATATTGGCACATCCGTATCAAACAAGAAGACGCAGAGAAAACGGCCTTCTCTCTTGGGCATGAGTGGGGTCAATTCGAGTTTACAGTTATGCCCTTTGGGCTCACTGGAGCCTTTGCGACCTTTCAATGAACATTATTTTTAAACGTCTTGATTTCGTCTTAGTGTACCAAGACGACATAATGATATTCTCAAAAGATATAGAAGCTCATCAAGCCCACATAAAAGAAGTTTTATCAATTCTCAAAGAAAAAAATCTAACAATAAATGCGAATAAATCAGAATTTTTCAAAAAAAGTGTGTCCTATTTGGGTCACTCGTTCAACGAAAACGGAATGAAACCTGACGAGAACAAAATAAAATCTATAAAAAATTGGCCTACACCAACGACAAAAAAAGAAGTTAGATCATTTGTTGGGCTCGCATCCTACTATAGAAAACATGTGGATCGATTTGCTGATATTGCTTGGCCACTTTATGACGTAATTGAAAACGAAGGTGATTTCTTTTGGAATCAACAATGTGAAGATGGCTTCAAAAGATTAGAGAGTGCACTAATAACTGCTGCACCTGTAGTCGGATATTCTAACACTAAACACACCTTTGAGGTGTTTACAGATGCCAGTAATATTGGTCTAGGAGCTCTCCTTGAACAAAGTGGCCGTGTAATAAGTTAAGCGAGCAGAGTTCTTAATTCTGCGGAAAAGAAATACTCCACATATAAGCAAGAATGCTTGGGATTAATATTCGCTTTTAACCAATTCAGGCAGAACATCTTAGGCACGGAATTCCTCCTTCATTCCGAACATAAGCCACTAGAATGGTTATTAAATAATAAAGATTAAGATGGTCGAATTGGACGGTGGCTGGTAGCCATGCAAGAATATTTATTCAAAATTGTATATTAAAATAGATGCAAAAATAATAATGGAGATGCCCTGTCCAGATTAGCTCTCTATACCGAAATAGAACTAATTATTATTAGAGAAGAACTTTTAAAAAGACAATCAGAGGACCGAAGAGTAACTGAAGTTATCCGAACAATTGAGCGAAATCGCCCTATTGAAAATCACTACGACGACACCATAATGAAGCGGTTCAATCAAATAAGAAAACAACTGGTTTTCAATGATGGATTACTCTACAGCTCTTCCCACAACTTTCAAAAATGGGATAATAAATACTCTAGTGATGATAATCGCTCAATCCATCACTGCCGAAGTACTCGATAATTGCCACAACACTACCCAATCGGGTCATCTAGGCTATGATAAAACTCTAGCAAAAGTCTTATAAATGATCTACTGGCCAGAGTTCTACTAAGACACATTGGATTACTGCACGAGATGCATTGAATGCCAAGAAGCAAAGAAAAAAATCTAGAAGCAGTTGCTGTGTCCACGTCAACAGGCCTACTTTGGAATGTACAAGAAATTGACATTCTAGAACTTTCTGAAACGAGTGATGGAAACAGATACCTACTTGTTATACAAGACCATTTAAAAAAGTGGTTAGAATCAGTGCCGCTAAGGATCAAAAAGCGACGACCGTTTCAGATAACGTCATCAAAGTATTCGCAAGAATGGGTCCATCTCGTGTCATTCACACTGACGAGGGTAGAAATGTTTAAATTTTTCTCTATAGAAAACTTTGGGAAGTCTGGGGAGTGATAAAATCTCGAACAAACTAATACCATCCACAAGGAAATGGCCTTGTTGAGAGAGCCAATCGGACCTAAATCGAAATTTTGAGAAAGAATCTAACAGAAGAGAGAAAATTTGACAAAATCATTCAAATTCTTAAAACGCTTACAACTCGTCGATACATGAGACCAGAAAAGATATCCCCTCTGTTACGGAGAATATTCCAGAATATTCTAAATGTTCGATAGAACATTCTAGAACAGATCCGGCCAATATAAATACGATAATTAAATTAATTAGTAGTTAGTTAGTTATTCTAGTAAGCATAACATTGGTGCCAGCGGTTGAAAAATTGAATTTATTTTGGACATCACGAAAGACTTGGATAATCAGTTACAACTACTCGACTGCATTGCGCTCCTAAAAGGTTAGACGTCAAAACAAAAGGCGGCTCAACTGGTAATTTTGCTACCTGAGGAGATTCGGTCGAACTTGCATACTGTCAAAATTATTCTAGACGACATAAAACAGGAGTCTGACGTATCCCCTTACGAAGTCCTGAAGACTGAAGTGTTGCAATTTGTGAACTAATTTTTCCCATCACCCGATTTGACGAAATCGTTTGAAGACGCAACTATTAAATCTGGAGAATCAATTGTTCTTTTTGTGATACGATTGGAGGGTTTGTTAAGAAACAATATTCATTTTACGGTAATAGGCAAACAAAGAATGTTGAATGAGAAACTCTTCTCGATTATGCCCAAAGCAAAGGCCGATGAATTAATAATTGACAGTCCTCCGCTTCCAACACTAATAGAGAAGGCTGAATTGTTTAGAAGGATAGGGGAATTATTCATAATGGCAATTACAAGAAACAATCAAAGCATCACACAAGCCAAGATATTCTGTCGTAAATGCGGGGGGGAAACATCAGTCACTAGAATGTCGAGGCACGGCAATTTGTAAAATTTGCAAACGGCAAGGTCACGTTTCGAGAATATGCAAACAAAAACGTTTTGGAAGCATCAACATGACAACTAATCCCATCTATAATCTCGAAAATAAAAAGTTGATGCCCTTGTCAATATGGGAGCGGAGAAATCACAAATATCTGATAGAATGTTTAATAATGATAGTTTTTCCTCCTCGTATTTTTGTCTTGAAACCGGAAACGGGTCAAAATTATATGTAACGGGGGAAGTCGATCTATTGGTTGGTCCAGAAGGGAAATCTTGGAGGTTCTTAGTCGTAAGCGGATTGGCCATCGATGCAATAGTTGGCGACGATTATTCAACTGCTACCGACGCAGTCATTCGTCCTCGCAAAAAGGAACTGCGTTACTATAGCGATAGGGTGTCATAACTGATTTGGGTACACTTAATCACTGGACACTTAATCACCGACACTTAATCACTTGGACACATAATCACCAGATACTTAATCACTGGACACTTAATTACCTGGGGATCAGGTAAGTTATCTTCCCCATGCCCTTTTATTAAGGCATGCGCGTTTTTTTTAATGCTTCCATCTTTAAAGTCTATAAAAACACATTTTCAACGATGAAGAAGAGTTCCTATCATATGTCTTGCAACAACAAGTTATTTTCAGTCCTCAAATCTGCCCTTATTGCAATCAAGGAAGCATCTCACGAAGAAATCGCAGGTGGAGATGCTCACGAAGTCAATGCTGTAGAGAATGGTCGATGTTAAAAGACAAAATTTTCGGACAAACAAAATTTTTCAATTAATGATGTCATGGAAATTTCTTATTTTTGGTTGGCGGGAGTTAAGCATAAGCAGCAATGTACTATAACAGGGCATTGCAAGCAATATATTACGAATATCATGAAAATCCTTCGAAAAATAGTTGGAGAAAGTCTTGATTTCGATGATGTCCGAGTAGGGGGAGAAGGAGTTGTCGTCGAGATCGACGAATCAAAACTAGGGATGAATAAGTAGAACAGAGACCATAGAGTTTCTGGTGCATGGGTTTTTGGAGGAGTGGAAAGGACAATACATAGAAAAGTATTTCTTGTTGAGGTTCCGGATCGGTCAGTAGAAACACTTCTAAGAATAATATCCCAGCATCTATTACCCGGATCTACAATAATTACAGATTTCTTTCGAAGCCATAAAGGACTCAGGAATTTGTACAATCACCATACCGTAAACCATTCTATTAATTTCGTCAACCCTGATGATAAAGCTTGCACAAATTCTATAGAAGGAACTTGGAATAGTTTAAAATTAAAAATTGCTTCAAGAAATAGAACAAATTCCTACGATAAAGTGGGAAATATGGTTGAAAATTGTATAGATTATTTTCTTCAGGAATTTAAATGGCGAAGAAAAAATGAGATGGCTGATTGAAGCGTTTTCTTGTTAGCCGTAAAGAATGTGGAGTTTTATGATGATGATGATAATTATATGAAGCAATAAGCTAGTTTTATAAAAAAATTTCAAGTTTTTGCGCTTGGGCATAATTTAAAATGGCGTGGGGAACATATCTTACTTCAACCAAATTTCTATTGCATAATATCAACTTTAATCAATTAAATTTTATTATATTTTCACAACTCATATTACATCTGACCATAATAATTTATTTATGTAAAAGAAGTAAACTTAAATACGTCAAAAAACAGTTTAAGTGATTACAGTCCTTTGCACTTCAATTGAGCAATATTTCAATCGATTGAGCAACTTTGCAAATTGTTTAGCATTATTTCTCACGGTTGCGCACCGTTTCATTTAATTGAGCAACGTTGCACAAGGTTGGCGAAAAAAAATAATTTAATCCGAAAACCGCGAAAATGATAATAATCAACAACAAGAAGGTATCATATTGCGTAATAATGCGAAATAACCCCTAAAGTTAGAAAATTGCCGATATTTTTGACATAAGAAAAATTAGATATCCTAAAATCACTAATAGAATCAGTGAATTCTGCAAAAGAGATAGCAAAGACGCCTAAAATTAGTGAATCATCGGCTAGGAGAAATACAAAGCGTTTCAAAGATTTCGGAGAGTTTTTTATATAAAAAGGAAAAAAGGCATCGAATCCACAGCTGTCTTTTCTAATCCCAGAAAAAGATTTAAAGAAATAATTCTTTAAATCTTGGAGGAATAAAGAGGTCTTTGAAATAGATGGATATTGAAACAAGCCGCTCAACTATTTATCGTACCTTAAAGAAAGTAAATATTACAAGAAAACGCGTAGAAAAAATACCTTCTAAGAAGAACACGTCAGCAAATATAAACAGGAGATGTACATACTGCAGAATGATTGCCGAGATAAACGATACAAGGCTTATTTTTTTGATGAAACGGGCATAAATTTACACTTTAATGAGAATTTTTGATATAATACTTAAGGCATACCTGCGATTTCCACTCAAACAACTAATCGTAGTCAAAATATATCCTGTTTGGTGGCAATCAACCTCATTGGGGTAATGTGCTTCGAACTTTATGATGGTGGAGTAAATTCAAATTACTTCCAAGAGTTTATCGAAAATAATATTTGGCCTATGTGGTGAGGTAATAACGTTATTGTGATGGATAAGGCCTGGATACATCATGAAAATTCTTTGAAAGAATACGTAGAGAACAATGGAATTAGATTTTAATATCTTACCCCCCCCCATTATACTCCGCAACTGAACCTAATCGAGGAGTATTTTTAAAAAATTTAAATATGCAATTCGATATACCCCAGATAAACCCAATAACAGAGAAGGTCAAAAAAGTTTCGAATCAACAATACTTCGTAGGCATCAAAATTTCAGTATGAGTGGTTATTTTACATACATGTGCCATTTTGTGGAGATAAGATATAGGCTGAACCATTTAAAATAGTTAATTTTAATTTTAAAATTTATATATTCATTTATTTATTAAAAAATTGATATATTTTTATTTTCAAAAAAAAACGCTAACCTTGTGAAACGTTGCTCAATCAAATGAAACAGTGCGCAACCGTGGGAAAAAATGCTCAACAATCTGCAAAGTTGCTCAATCAATTGAAATACTGCTCAATTGAAGTGCAAAGGACTGTAAGTGTCGAAGTGATTAAGTGTCAAAGTGATTAATTTTCCAGTGATTAAGTGTCCGAGTGATTGAGTGTCCAAGTGATTAAGTGTCCGAGTGATTAAGTGTCCGAGTGATTAAGTGTCCGAGTCATAAGGTGTCCGAGTGATTACACCTTTTGAAGTTCAATTTGTCATCTGAGCAAGTTCAATTTGTCATTTGCGTTAATTCAATTTGTCATTGAAAAAATAAAATTTAATTTAATGTAATTTAAATCTTTGGAGGGTTTTTGGAGCAAATATTTGAGATTAACTGACTTAAAACTGACATTTGCTCTAAGTTATATGACTGAATTTCGGTTTTATGAGATTTGGCTGATTTATGATGTTATTTGAATTTTTGTTCGGATTTTTGCATATCGCGAAACTCAGCTCTTTAGGATTGAGCTGTGGGGGTAATAAATTGATAGATATACTATTTTACCGGGTTTTGCAATAAAAATTGTCTACCGTGCTTATAAAGTTGGTCCACCGTGATTCAAATCTTGGTCCATCGTGATTTAAGAGTTGGTCCACATATGAGCTTGCGTCAGAACTTAATGGCGTCTTTTATTATTTGATACCACAAAAACACTACAATTTTATGTCTAATATTCATTTACCCTCAACTATATAATAAATATTTAAAAAATAATTATTTTAAAATTTTCTAAACTATTATATTGATTTTAATGCGCACGATAGCATAATTATGAAAGAGAATCAAAATAAAAGTAGGATTTCAATAGAGTTTTGACAAATAATAATAAGAATAGCCGAAGTGGTAGGAAAAAGTTAGCGCGAGATTTCAATTCCGTTGAAAATTCCTCGAATAACCATCATGAACATATTGCAAAGGTATCGAGCCACTGATTCTGTCGAAACTGGATATGCACCGGCTGCCCATAGAGTAATTTTAACTGAAGAAATAAAAAATCAGATTCGTCTTCTTGTTGATGACAATATTACGTGCACTATAGAAGTGATAAGAGAAAGGTTGGGTGTTAGTGTGCATAACACAACTGTGTGGGGTCGGGTTAAATATTTATGATTTAACTATAAGATGACGCAAACCATAAATGAGCGCCGAAATAAAAAAAATAGGATTAATTGCGTAAATTGGTATCTCAAAATACCTCACATCGTGAGGCTTAGGAATCTCAAATTTATCGTTGAGAGTCCTTTCTCCATCCATATGTTCAGAAGTCATTTATTGGCGAGAAAGGGACGAACTCATAATCCTATTATAGACTCATTAAGGCAGAATGCTACGATGATATTGGCAATCAGTAGAACGGTACTAATACACTGCGAAGCAATAACTATTGGCGTTAATGCAGCAGAATTCGGTCAATATCTCTACCAAGTTTTTCGAATACTTGGAACAGAAGACAATTTTATTTTAGTATTGATAACGTCAGGTCTCACCATAGCACTACTTTAACATCTGCTCTAAACATTACCTAAAAATATCTTCCTCCCTACTCGCTGTATATAAATCCCTGCGAGGAGGTTTTTGCATTCTTAAAGAATACTAACTAAGAGATATGGCGCAAGAGGAAATATCGCTTATATTGAAAGAATGTAGGATACAGCACAAAGAGTTGAAACAGTAACCCTTTCAAACTACTTCTCGCACTGAGAGCTTCTTTAGACAATGCCAAACGTGTGATGACATAGGGCAGGAATAAATTTTTTTTAATTTACATTTTTATTTATATCATGTTGAAAGTGTTTTTTTATCCATAATTCGTGAGTTAAACAGGTTTAAAAGATTTAAATTAAAAGAAAACGCCATTATATTCTAACGCAAGCGCATAAGTGGACCAACTCTTAAATCACGGTGGACCATTATTATTGCAAAACCCGGTAAACCACCGATATTCGATAAATTTTTTCAATTTGTGTCATCGTCGAATTTAATACAGATTAGGTGTTACCTCAAACTGTCCATAACAATGTATTCGATCTTGAATTCAATTTATCAAATAATTTTGAATTAAGACAGTAAAATGCAAAATTAAAAAAAACAAAAAAGTGTTTTTTTTGTGGATCAAAGCCAGAGATGGCATCGGCGAAGCCGAACCCATTATCAGGCCTTTATATTTCCGCATAACAACGTTGAACGTTGTTCTTTTTGGGCTCTTCCTAACGAAATGTAATTTATGTAGCTTCTATCCAACTCATCTACATTAACAAGGTCGTCAGCACCACCATGAAGTTAAATAACACTAATATATTTACTAATCTACAATAGTCCGTGGGACTTCAAATCTTAATTGAATAATTTTAGCTGTGTTTCTCAATTTTGGAACTAGCCTGATTTCTCAAAAGTGATGTAAAGTTTTTAGAGAATTTTCTACTGTTTTATTTGAGAAATCATGTTAAAATTTATCTAAAAGGTAATAATTTATTCGATCTTATGTTAGTAAGGGCATTTGCTCAAACATTTCTCCAATCCTTTATGTATGTTCTTGATAAAGCTATAAATTTCAACGACATCGGCTTTTAGAAACTGCGTTATTTCCAGTTTCTTATGATTTTACTTACATTTGACAGAGATTTAAGTGATTAATAATAAAAATTCTTGACACGTTCTTTTAAGCGTAGTTGATTTATTTTATAATCTATGATATCATTCCAATGCGATTACTACTTAAATTTTTATTATAATAATTTAAAAAATTTTTATTCATTATATTTTTCAATGACAAATTGAATTTACGCAAATGACAAATTGAATTATCGATATTTCACACATGCGCGAAAAATGAAAAATTGAACTTCAAAAGGTGTCAGTGTCCAAGTGATTAAGTGTCCAGTGATTAAGTGTCGCGTGATAAAATGTCCAAACACCATGAAATTGATAGTTGATAAGCAAAACCATGTAAAAAAATTATAAATTTTCTGATTATCTCAGAACCACATTAGTACCTTTATGAAGATAATCCGAGTATTTCCGCCTCCAAGAGTGCTAAAATATTTAAAGTCAATAGAGAGACACCCTAAAAATTTCCAAGAAACATTATTATGGTGGAAAAATACGTAACGGTAAAACCAAAAACCCAAAAATCAAAGACTAACAAAAAGAATTTTAAATATAATATTATAAGATCTTTCAGTGGCCATAAAAATCGAATAATAATTTTTAAAAAAATATCGTTTCATTGCAAATGAAAGTCCAAAAGACACTTTTAAGCTTAGCAAAACACCAAAATTGAGCAGTCCCGCGGCAATATCACAAAATAAATAGGGGAAAGTTAGATCTAGATTTGAATTTTTATAAATATCTTTCAGTTAATCAATTAGAGTCTTCATAATTTACGTAGGTCACAAATAACCGCGTAGAAATATATGGGTAGCGTTGGCTATACCAAAAACGGTCGTGAGCATTCTCAAAATATTTAGGAAGTTACTTTGCAAGCAAATTAAAAAATTTACATCAAGAAATATATCGAAGGTCAACAGAAACACGATTTTTCACAATAGATAACACAGAATTTCATTAATGCGTAAATTCAACACTAATAATCAAATCGATAGAAATTAAAAGTCTGATCTTTCCCGATTATCTTTTGAAAGTCAACCCAGCACATTTTTTTAAAATTGAAATGATAAAATTTGTGAACCAGCACCGAATTGGAGGCAATTGATAAAAAAAAATTCACATTTTTCAATTCCATCATTCAGCAAGATTTTTAAAAATAGATTAATGACATTTATATGTCACCGGCAATTTGAGAAATCCGGCAATTTTCGAAATCGTTGATATTTCTATATTACAACGATTTAAAATGTTTTTTGTTAGCTTAAAAATATTTATTTATGCCAATTTAAAATATTTTCTGTTAGTTTTTTAATTTTTGCGCAAATATCTTACTGAAGTTTTTCACGCATAATTATAGAATTTACAAAACTCCCTTTAAAGAAATTCTAAATGCTTACTTTCAGGTGGCATATTTTAGATTCTGCGACAATCGCGCACAGGACAATTGCTCACGGACAATCGCGCACCGACAAAAGGTCACGGACAATTGCTCACATAATTTATGCGATTGCGCAAAATTTTAATGGAAGTTAAATTTAATATTTTATTAAAAAAATCAACTTACAAGTGAATTAACATGTAAAAAAGATTTTTATGTCGATAAATATGAATGTTATAAAACCAAAAGATTTGCAAATAGGGATTTAGTTAGGTTTTTGAGCTTTTTGGAACCATTTTGCTTACTTTAACCAGATAAAAGACGAAATAAACGTAATACAGAATAGCTGGTAGCATTTTTGATTGCGAAAATTCCAGTTTTTGAAACTATTAATCCTCTTGATTTCTGTTTCTCGAATTCGTCGCTAACATTTTATTTATTTTACTGTAATCGACAAACATTTGCTATTTATCATTTGATAAATGTTTTCAAAAAAATGCACAATTTTGAAACATCATTTCGTAAAAAAATTTAAAGGGTATGTAACGGGACTCAAACTCAGGACAGAGAATTTTAGTAGAGAATTTATGTAATTGAGCCACTGGTGCTTTAATTGATCTATGAATTGTTCCTCATAAAGTAAAAAAATTAAAATCTACCAGTTTTTGATGATTTTAAATACACCAAATGATGTTAAATTAAAGAAATGCGTTATTTATAAGAAATTAACCCTTTTGCGAATGTAAAAAAATCAAAAAAAACGCATTTTATGCAAAAAAATAAATATTTTGATTTATTGCACGGAAAAAAAATTAAATAATCATCAATTTATATATGCTAAAAATTCAAAAAACATTAAAAATCTGAAATCTGCGCCTAATTAATCCTAAATCTAAAACTAAAATAAAAGGAAAGCAAAAACTTATAAAAATAATCCTAAATCTAAATCAACGCTAAATTTAAAAATTATTTTAACCACGAACCTTGCCTTATAAATTAACCCAAATTAAGCATCTAAATCTAACCTAAACTAAAAATATAGCTGAAACCTTTCACTTATTTAACCCGAAACTGCATTAAAATAATTTTTTGAAATAATGAACCTAAATCAAAAGTTAGGCTAAGCCTAACAATTTTTAAATCCATTCTAAACAGCATAGGAAAAAAATTATTATTTTTTCTAACTTAAAAATTTTTGATAAAATTTGACAGATATTGACCCAAAAAATAGAAGCTCTCGCACAAATGTACACAGCTATTCCGTAAACTGGTCCAGTTTATCATTTTATTACTTTTTATTCCATTCGATCTTAATTTTTACAGTCATCTTATAAAATAATTTGTTTTTCCGACATTAAAAATTTGCGCAATCGCATATAAAATGTGAGCGATTGTCCGTGATCGATTGTCCGTGATTTATTGTCCGTGATCGATTATCCGGTGATTAATTGTCCTATTCCCCATATTTTAGCATTTATTGAGTAATAAATGATTTTAAATCGTTTAAATAGAGAATAAACTAAGATTTCGCGAATTGCCGAAATTTCTCAAATTGCCGGTAACATATATATTAAACCTTAGTTTACTGCGCGGCCGGCGCGACCGGCATGCTACAAATATTATATTGGCGACCAGGGCGTTAAATCAAACGCGATGAATCTCATCAAAGAAGGTTTTGAAATAGAGAAGTTTAACGAAGGGGTAGAAAATTGGAGAAATCAAAAACAAGATTCGAGATGGCGTGCAAACTAAACTATCGTTCATTAATAATGAACCCCCCCCCCATTTTTTCGCCTCTAAAACTTTTTTTTTTATTTTTGTTAATAGTAAACCACTAAGGAACAAATAAAATATATGTGATCAGAAATTTAGGGACATTTACGAATAAATTAAAAATTTATTAAGTAAACAAGAATTTTACATTTGCATGGAAAATGGGCCAGTATAAAAAATTTGTGATAATAGTAAGAAACCAGATATAAAATGTGAATTTAAAGAATACTATCGACGCATATATCTTTACATGGTGCCTCATCTTGGCTTAAGGTTGAAAAATACCATTATAAGCTAGCATCTCAAAGGAATCGCTTGCACAAACTTGAGAAAATATTCAAAGTTTGCCGATACACAATTCAACGAATTATTTCAAATCATAGAAATAATAAAAAAAATGATAGAAAAAAAGCTCTGGACCGATTTCGAAAATTCAGGATCCTCAGAAAAAAATGATTATGGAAATGCACAAAAATAATCCGTTTGTATCTATAAAAAAATACAGCAAGAACTCATAAAAAATTAGATTTCAATGTAAGTGTAAGTAATTTGTCCAGATATTTCAATAAAATTTGATTATTTTATTTTTTGCTTTAAAAAAACCAATATTATCGAAAGAAACATTTATTTGAGAAAAATAATGTCCTATGAATTCTTGGAAATGCTCTAAAACGAAATGGATTCTATTATTTTTTTCTGACGACTGGAAATTCAACCTTTTTACGTATGATAGAAAGATATATGTGCGAAGAAAAGTTGAAAAATAATGGATCGGCAAATTTTTAAATGAGCCGTGAAACATGGCGGAGGTAATGTTATGGTGTGGGGATGCATTTCTTCTGTTGGAACTAGAAATTTGATCTTTATCGATGAAAAAATGGATGCTATAAATAAAAAAATATCCAAGTCAATAATTTACGGTCTTCAGCGCGTTAAATAGGACTACGAAAATTTTACTTCATGCAGGATAATTATCCGAAACACACTTCTAAGCTAATCAAAGACTATATTGACAAAATTAAAACCAAAACTCTCCAATGGCCACTTCAGTCACCTGATCTCAACCATATAGAGCACGTGCGGGCAAAAATTAAGGTGGAGTTATCAAAATTTTCAAAATTGACAAAAATACAATTAAAATAAAAAATAATGGAAATTCGAAACAGTTTAACACTCGAAGAAATTCAAAAATACACAAAGAGCTTTCCAAATAGATGTTTGGAGGTTTACCACAACAATGGACTACATATCAGATATTAAAATTAAGCGGCCCATTTTTCGTGCAAACGCAAAATCACTGATTACTTTGTTAATTCTTTATTTTGCATAAATTTTCATTTATTTGACTCATTGATATGTTTTACGCTATATTTTAAGTAAATATAAAAAGAAGTAAAAATTTTAGCTTTAAATGCGAAAAATGGAGTGGCCCATTGTTAGATTAGTGCGCTTGCGGTAGATTAGTTTTATTTTCACTTGCATAACAACTGGCGAAAAAGTGAGATAATGCCAGGGAAAATCGAGGAATTCAACGAAATCATGGAAAATTGAGCGAAATGCTTCCAAAGATTCTCCATTTGGGCCCAGGTCAACGAAATTACGGAGGACAAACGTTCTTTATCTCTCCTTGCGGTCGTGGGTGCCAAATCGTTTGAGATAATCAAAACGCTTATAAACGGAAAAGATCCAAGAGATCTAAACACCGAAGAAATTGATGAGCTACTATCGAGACACTATAACCAGACGTGTATAGTAGTGTCTAATAGATACAAATTTTGGACTGCTCGTCAACGAGAAAACGAAGCTGTAACGATGACATGCGCATACAATATAGATATTTAGTCTACTTTACAAATGGCGTGCTCGACAGGAAAGACATTGCAAGGCCTATCATTATTTTCGGGAAGAGATTTTGAAACATGGCTAGCAAGATTTGAATTGCTATGCGCATCGAACAAGATAAAAGAAACAGATCAAGTTGCAACCTTCTTACTGGGATTGGACCTCCCTATTTTAAAAGAAGTGTTAGCATTGAAGTGGGAAAAGTTGGAGTACACTAAGTTAATTGGAAAAATGAAGAGCAGATTTGTGGAAAAACGTACTCGACAAAATGAAATTCTCAAATTATTAAATTCAAAGAAAAAGGCCGAAACGAGTTTTTTGGAATTCGCGTCTGTGTTACAACAAACATATGTGGCATCAATTGGCGAAGAAATCGATGAGCAAGTTCTTACGGGGATCTTTATAAATGGTTTGGAAAATCCTAGTTTGACTCAGCAACTCTCTAAAGAGAAACCATCTAACATTTGGGAAGCAGCGGAAATAGCGGAAAATTGGTCAAAAAATCAAACTGAGCTCAATTGCGCAGCAATACAAAACACCCCCTCTAAAAACATTGATGTTGTAGCACGGATGGAAGAACTCACTTCTGAAATAAAAAAGTTAACCGCTCGGGACACGAAAAAATGCTTTAATTGTGGAAAACAAGGACACTTGGCAAGAAATTGCTGGTACCCTAAAAGACAGTACGATTTCATTCGAGGAAATCGCAGAGGGTCTTACCAACAAGGTCGACGAACCTCAGTTAGAAATTCTCCTGCTTATGTCGAAGGGCGAATTAATGGAACTTTAGAAGATTGTTTAGTTGACTCCGGATCGGGATCCTCGTTTATCAGGTATGATTATGCTAATAATATTACGCCTATCTTAAATACGTATATAGTTAAAACTGCCAACAATTCACTTATGGATATTGTTGGAACCTGTTCAATCGAAATTTCGTTTGGCAGGTCTACTTATACCCATCGATTCTTTGTTGCTAAAAATTTATTTTGCCCCTGCATTATTGGCGTCGATTTTTTGTATAAATTTAAAACAAACATTAATTTAAATGACACCCATCTATATATAGGACGCGAAAAAATTCCCTTGAAGATAGTGAAACCACTTTTGAAAGCGGACATCTCGACAAACAACATTGACTCAGAATCAAATAAATTTCCTAATCTTGATATTTCCAATTTTAAATCTTCTGAATTATTTAATTTAATTAAATCATATCGGCACATATTTTCTTCCTCCGAATTTGATTTAGGAAGGTGTGGTATTATCAAGCATAGTATACGTACCGTTGACGAGATTCCAATTCGGCAGCAACCAAGACGAGTACCAATTCATTTTCAAGAAATTTTAAAGAAAAAACTAAAAGAGATGCTGGCAGAGGGTATAATTGAGAAAAGCCAAGCTCCTTGGGCCTCCCCAATCGTACTTGTTCAGAAGAAAACGGGTGGGGTTCGATTATGCATCGATTACCGAAAGATCAATGCTAAAACTATACCAGATGCTCACCCAATGCCCAGAATAGACATGACTCTTGATGCCCTTCAAGGATCTAAATATTTTTCTACCTTAGATCTTACCTCAGGATACTGGCAAATTTCGATAAATGAAGAATCTCAGGACAAAACAAGCTTTACAACCCCATACGGTCTTTATAAATTCCGAGTAATGCCTTTCGGATTAGTGAATGCTCCTGCAACATTCCAGCGATTGATGGAATCAGCATTTCAAAATCTTGAATCAAAGAATGTCTTAGTATATCTTGATGATATCATCATCTTTAGCCAAACTGAATTACAACATTTAAAAGATATTAAAGACACATTTGAAATAATCAAATCTTTGAATATGAAATTAAACTATTCAAAATGCAATTTCTTTCAGGATGAAATAAAATATCTTGGATATGTTGTAAGTAGTACTGGAATATCTACAGACCCCGAAAAAATTGCTGCAATAATAAACTGGAAAGTGCCAGAAACCCCAAAAGAAGTTGCTCAATTCCTTGGTTTTGCCTCTTATTACCGCAATTTCATTCGAAACTTATCTGAATTAGAACTTCCTCTAAGAAATCTTACGAAAAAAGGAATTAAATGGTCATGGGGTAAAAACGAATCGTTGGCTGTTCAAAAAATAAAAGAAGCTCTTTCTTCAGCACCAGTATTAGCCTACCCTGACTTTACAAAAGAATTCATCGTCGATTGTGATGCCTGTGACAACGGTCTGGGGGCTGTCTTGAGTCAAACTAACGTTGACGGACATGAAAGAGTGATTCAGTACGCAAGTCGATCCCTATCAATGGAAGAAAAACGTTATTCAACTACAAGAAAAGAACTGTTAGCGGTAGTCTGGTCGCTGAAGAAATTAAGGCCATATTTAATTGGAGCCTCATTTGTCGTACGGTCTGACCACAAACCAATTGACGGTCTAATAAGAACAACAGAAGCTGAAGGACAATTAGGAAAGTGGCTGGATTTTCTATCACAATTTGAATACAAGATTATATATCGAGAAGGAAATAAACATATTAATGCTGACGCTCTATCTAGATGTTGCTGTCTTGTACCAGCATCTGAATTACGAAACTCATTACAATACCAAAACGTACATAAAGAACAAAAGGAAGACAAAAATCTTGAAAGAGTTGTTAAAATTTTGGAAAATAAATCTGAATGGCCAAAAATTAATCCAAAAGAAAATGAAAAATTGCACATTCTAACTACATTAAGAAATTCATTGGTTATCAGAGATGGAATTCTATACAGAAGACACGATTTAGACAAATGCATTGGAGACCGTTTGGTCATACCCGAAAAGATGGTCCCATCAATTATAAAAATGGTTCACGACGATATGGGACATTTTGGACCAAAACGTACAATAGATCGAATAAGAACACGATTTTACTGGCCAAAACAAAGAAAAGACATTATCAACTAGTGTAAAAGCTGCGATAAATGTTGTCAGTACAATAGTCCTTTTAAATACACTAAAGAAGAACTATGTCAAATCCAAGCATCAAAACCTTGGGAGAGATTAGGCATGGATATTATTGGGCCTCTTCCGGAATCCAAAGGATACCAATATATACTCACAACAACAGACTATTTTTCAAAATGGCTCTCCGCAATTCCATTAAAGAAAATAAATTCTCACACAATTGTAAAGAAACTTTTAAAACACGTGGGATTTAAGTATGGAATTCCACAAAGTATACACACGGATCAAGGAAAAAACTTTGACAGTGAAGTTATGCATGAAATGTGTAAGAGTCTTGGTATTCTTAAGACGAGAACGACAGCCTATCATCCTTAAAGTGATGGACAGGCCGAACGAATGAATATAACTTTGATTCAATCACTTTCGAAGAGTTTAGAAAAGGATGAGGATTGGCCATTTATACTTCAAGAGATATGTTATGCATACAACACAAGCGTGAATGACATGACTGGTGTTTCACCATATGAAATTATATTTAAAGAGCCACCAAATCTTCCTATCGACCTAATCTATGGACCGTTGTTACAATCAAAGAGTAAATGTGATCACTCAAGGACAAAAAAGGCGCTGAAATTTGTGAAAAATTACATGTTTAAATCAAAAGAGAATCAGAAAAAACAGTATGATAAGACAGATAATGCAGTGGATTTTCGCAAAGGAGATACTATATATGTACATTATCCTAAAATAGGGACAGAAAACCACGATAAAAATTTAGACCAAATTGGCATGGACCTTTTACAGTAAAAGAAATACAAGGCCCATTAGTTAAAACAGAAAATGATAAATGGATTCATAAGAACAGATGCAAGAAAAATGATGTTCGTTTTGAAAATCTGATCACCAAAGAAAACAAAGAAACGAATGAAACCCTTAAAAACCTACTGTCATTAAGCCCTATACTCGATACCACGGATTCTCAACAAAAAGATGTTAAACCAACAAGATATGGAAGAATCCCAAGACCACCAGTAAGATACGGTCATGAAATTTAAAAAAAAAAACTGGTGGGGGGGGGGGGGGAGGGATGTAACGATGACATGCGCATAGAATATAGATATTTAGTCTACTTTACAAAGCAATAAACGATTTTGCTCTAAGGGTTCAGAAGCTAAGCGAATCGTGCCAGTTTAAAGACTTCCTTGACGATGCTCTGCGAGACGCATTCATTGTTGGATTACACGACTCAAAAGGCAACATCAGGCCGTGCTTACTCACCGAAAGCAACCTTGATTTTAGACAATCCGTAAGTCAAGCTAACCAAATAGTCGTTGCGTCTCTGGATTCGGAAAAAATCGGTGGAACAAGTGCTGTTATTTCCAAGGTGCGACCTCAGATGCGGACTGTCGGTGCTAATATCAAATGTTACTGCTGCGGAGAAACGGGCCACTTCAGAAGGAACTGCAAGCATAAAGATCATATCTGCGAGTTCTGCCAATTTAAAGGACACACGGAGAAAGCGTGCCGTAAAAAAGCTAGTCTTACTAACAACTCTAATTTGACTAATAACATTATAAATAGTCTTCATAATTATGTGCCGCTTTTCAAATTTTCGTTGAGAATAAACCAAGAGTGGTTCAACCTTGAATTAGATACTGGGTCACCAGTGACGATTCTAAACTCTCATGACTTTGATAAACTGTCAATACCGTTAGTGGAAACATCAGAGCGCCTAAAAAGCTACACAGGTCATTCCGTTGTGCTGATAGGAAAATGTGATGTACTAGTCAATGCCGGAAGTGATCAGTTTAATGCAACTCTATATGTTTCCGAATTGGGTTCAAGTTTACTTGGAAGAGATTGGATCAGCAAGATAGAGGACCTTAGTGTTTATAAAGTTAACCATGTCGAAGAAGAACATGACGTAAATCAAATTTTTACGGAATTCAATGAATTATTTTCCGAAGGAATAGGTCTTCTTAAAACCGCTAAAGCTAAAATCGTTGTTCGAAAAGATGCAATACCTAGTTTTTATAAAGCTAGACCTCTCTCATTATATCGAAGGAAATTAGTTTAAGAAGCTCTTGATGAAATGGAACAGCAAGGAATAATAAGGTGAGTCAATTAAGTGATTGGGCTGCACCCGTTGTCGCTGTAATCAAAAAGGACGGCAAAGTACAAGTCTGCGGGGATTTCTCCGGTGGACTCAATAAATTGATCGAAATCGACGCCTATCCATTTCCGCGGGCAGAGAAAATTTTATCATACTTATCTGGTGGCAAGAAATTTTCCGTTCTAGATCTAGCCTTGGCATATCTACAAATGGAAATGGACGAGGAAAGCGCACCATTTGTTACTATTAATACACATCGGGGGCTCTATAGATTCCAAAGAATGCCTTTTGGGCTGGCTTCCGCTCCGACTATCTCTCAAAAGACAATAGAGAAGATTCTTATGGGGCAACCTAACGTTGCTTGTGATATGGAAGATATAATTGTGACGGGAAAAACACACAACGAGCATCTTGAGAACCTGAAGAAAGTTCTCCTAAGACTAAAAGATAGTGGACTAAAACTTAGAAAATCAAAATCTAATTTTATTATGCCTAGCGTGGAATACTGTGGATGTATAATTTCTTCGGATGGAGTTACGATCTCAAAAGCCAAACCCGAAGAAAAGAACAAATGCTAACTCCTACATCTATTACGGAAGTGCGTTCTTTTTGTGGCATATCTAATTACTATAGAAACCATTTACCTGGACTTGCGACAATCCTAAAACCACTCTAAGACATGCTAAAGAAAGATCAAAGATATCGTTGGAATGAGGATCAAAGAGTCTCTTTTATGACTGCCAAAAGCATTATCAAAACGATCTTACTCTCTCTCACTTTAATCCCAATTGGCCACTGGCTCTAGCAACAGATGCATCTTCATATGGGTTAGGAGCCGTCCTGTTCCCCATTCATACAAACGGATCGGAAAAACCAATTGCATTCGCGTCAAGAACTTTATTAGATAGCGAAAAAAATTATTAAACGATCGAAAAAGAGTGTCTATGCATTGTATGGGCAACAAAAAAGTTTCTTCATTATATTGAAAGAAGGAATTTTACATTGTTCACCGATTATAAACCACTAGTGAGCATCTTTAGAAACACAAAAGGACTACCTAGTACAGCGGCCACAAGAATCCAAAGATGGGCCATCTCTCTTTCAGGTTTATCTAATCAGATTGCCCACAAACGTTCGCACGACAATGCTGCCGCTGATGCACCTTCAAGACTTCCTGTATAAGAAAGCCAAACAGTCAACAAAGAAAAAGATACAATGTTTCTAAAGTTTCTTAGTGAACGGATCGAGCCAATATCTTTTAAAAGCTGGAGGAAGAGACAAGGAAAGATCCCATCTTGCAGAAGATATTGGCTTACCATTTTGCTGATTGGAAAGATTAAGTAAAAGACAGCGACATGAAACCATTTTGGAGTAGAAGAAACGAAATTTCCACATTGGGGAGTTGTCTAATAATTGGTTATCGCTTAATCATTCCAAAATCGTTACGATCATAATTTTTAGAAAGATTGCATTCAGGTCATCTGAGTGAAGCAAAAACCAAATCATTTGCCAGAATCTCACTGTGGTCGCCTGCGATGGACGTGGATATACAGGGTTTTCGGTTCAATTTAATAGCGTGACGGTTCAATTTAACTATGTGGCGGTTCAATTTAACACTCTTTTAATGGACGACAATAACGAAGTATTAGCAAGCCAAAACACATCTGTAAAGAAAACTAACAATAAAATAAATGATGAAACGAGAGGAAAAATAATAAAAAACTTTGAAAACGGGAAATCTGCTAAAGAAATTGCCGAATATGAAGAACTACCGATTACTACTATCAGGAGCATTTTAAGGGTTTACAACAAAACCGGTAGAGTTCTTGCATTAGAAAGAGGTGGTGCAAGAAACACTTAAATTACAATGGAAATAGCCCAAATAATACGTCAACTGGTAGATGAAGATGCCAAAATTACCTTAAAAGTTATTTCAGCTCGAATTGAGGAGCAATTTCACGTAAAATTGGGTACCTCAACAGTCTATGATAATTTAAAAAAGTTTCACTACTCAATGAAAAAAGTTCAAATTATCCCGGAACGTCGAAACACAATTGACACTATTCAGGTTCGTTATGATTACTCGACAGCTTTTCTAGAATGCGAAGAAACTACGTCTGAAAGAAATATATATTTTGTTGACGAGGTAGGTTTCAATGTTTCCATGAGAAATAAAAGAGGTAGGGCCCCAATAGGTGTAACTCCGATTGTTAGAGTCCCTAATGTACGATCCAGAAATATTTCAATTTGTTGTGCTATGAATAAAAATTGCACTTTGTTAAAACAATTTCTCGCCGAGCTTACAACACTGAGATATTCTACGAGTATAACCAATAATTTTTTTTCCTTTCTACATGAAAAAAATCAGAAGAATGTATTATAATTATGGATAACGTGGCGTTTCAAAAAACGAATAGAATACGACAACTTTTCAACTCTTCCTCCCACAAAGTGATTTTTTTACCCCCCCCTATTTACCGTTCTTGAATCCGATAGAAAATCTCTTTTCTAAATGGAAATCGCACGTCAAAGCTAAATGTCCTCAAATGAAGCAGAACTAATGGATTATATTGAAACAGGATTCGATTCAATTTCAAAGCAAGTCTGCGAAGGTTATTACGGAAATATGAAAAGGTACATCCGACATTCCCTTCAAAAAGAAGAAATAAATTATTAAAATTAAATAAAAATATTTTCCTATTTATGTTTGATTTTATTTACCAATTTTTATCTGTTAAATTGAACCGCCACGCTTTTAAATTGATCCGCCACGCTATTAAATTGATCTGAAAACCCTGTAACTCAATACATCGCGTCTTGTCCAAAATGCACATTGGACAAAACAAAGAACCCAATCAAAGCACCAAACAAACCTTGGAAGAAACTCATTTTGCGATGGAGCGGGTTCACATAGATTTTCTCGGACCTTTTGCGGAAAGAATGATACTTA